>SJYX01007231.1:56842-88014 GCA_006410675.1 Oreotragus oreotragus | reverse complement strand
GCAGGGAGAAATATGCCCAATATGAATTTTCCGATATATATATGGCAATGTTTATGGCACAGAGTAGCTTTACTGATAAAACAAGGACATGCAAGATGTTTAACACATATACATCACATACAGTAAGCATTAAATAGCTTACATATTTATAGTAGCAGTGGTGGTAGTTTACATAAGAATAGCTATAGAAGCAGCAGCAAGGTTGCCCTGATTTACTTGTAAGCAGTCTCTCCTAGCAGACATCGTTTTTCCTACTTGAAGTGAAGTGAAGTGAAGTGAAGTGAAGTGAATTGAATTGAAGTTGCTCAGTCATGTCCAACTCTTTGCGACCCCATGGACTGTAGCCTACCAGGCTCCTCCCTCCATGGGATTCTCCAGGCAAGAGTACTGGAGTGGGTTGCCATTTCCTACTCCAAGGGATCTTCCCAAGCTAGGGATCGAGGGTCTCCCGTATTCCAGGTAGACGTTTTAACCTCTGAGCTACCAAGGAAGTCCCTGTGGACTTAAGTTTCCTACTTAACTGTATGGAAATGAATTCACCATAACAGAAGTGAATTAAACCAATGAAACATACATATGTTTAAAATTTTGCCGTCTCATTATAAAGTATGCATTGCTAATTGCTTTTTTCCTCAAATTTATTTATATGAACCCAGTAAATTCATATGCATACACGTTTGCAAATCAGTTAATTTAACTATTGAATTTAGTTGTAATCTACACTTGATTAATCTTGCCCAAATGTAGCACAGGTTATATAAACCTTAAAAAAAAATATGGAAGATATTAGGAAAAAAAATTAAATGTGAGCAGGACAAATGATGTATGCATGTTGCCATGACAACCCTGTAGGAAGACTTTATTACGGTACTTAGCATCACATCAAAGAAAATTTCCCTTTCAAACTAACAATTCTATGAAGAAGCACACACAGAGCCTATCATTTTAATTTAAGAAATCAGAAAAGAATTTGATTTTGCCTTCTCTGGTAAAATTCCTACCTTATTCCTCATTCACTTTGAAGAAAAATAAAGTGGTTCTTATTAATGATTTATTTTGAACAAGTAACTGCAATATAAATGGAATAATCTTTAGAAATGAAAAGACCCTGGGCAGCAATTTGTTGAAGTAAAAAAGTGCAAATGTAAGTAGGTCCCTTTTCTATAGTACATTAGGGGTAGGGAAACAAATATATGTAATATATTAAACTAATTAAACTAATGTAATATATTAACAAGTCTGTGTAGTCAAAGCTAGCGTTTCTCCAGTAGTTATGTACGGATGTCAGAGTTAGACCATAAAGAAGGCAGAACACTGAAGAATTGATGTTTTTGAACTGTGGTGCTGGAGAAGACTCTTGAGAATCACTTGGACAGCAAGGAGATCAAACCAGTCAATTCTAAAGGAAATAAACACTGAATATTCATTGGAAGGGCTGAAACTGAAGCTCCAATACTTTAGTCACCTGATGCAAAGAGCTGACTCATTGGAAAAAACCCAAATGCTGGGAAAGTTTGAAGATAAGAGGAGGAAGGGGCAACAGATCGAGAAAGGAGGATGAGTTTGTTGGATGACATCACTGACTCAATGGACATCAGGTCAGTTGCTCAGTCATGTCTGACTCTTCACAACCCCATGGACTGCAGCACACCAGGTTTCCCTGTCCATCATCAACTCCTGGAGCTTGCTCAAACTCATGTCCATCGAATCAGTGATTCCATTCAACCATCTCATCCTCTGTTGTCCCCTTTTCCTCCTGCCTTCCATCTTGGACATGAGTCAACTCTCAAGAATGTTCTCCAACATCATAGTTCAAAATTTCAGGATGGCACATTATGTTTAATATTCATGTCTCCCTAGCTCCTCTTGGTTGAGGCAATATGTCCAAAATAGAGGCAATATGTCAAACTTCCCTTGTTTTTAATGGCCTTGGAAATTTTGAAGGTAACTGATCAGCCTTCCCTAAAAGGATTCCAAAACATCTTATAAGTGCTTGAGGAACAGTGATAAAGATAGGCATGAATACTTCCACTCACAGCTGTTTGTATAGTTACTGTCAAAGCAATGTCTATCTAATTTGACAGTCTTGGTGTGTTAAAGCAATCTTGGGTTTGAAAATAAGTGTATTAAATCTACTGAGGAGGCTTTGAAAAGTGAATAGTGATTTGAGGCCCCTGATCTTGGAGAAAAATCCCAAGATGCAGAAGCCAGACAGCAAGCAGAATCAGAACAAAAGTTGTCTAAAACGATCCACAATGCTTTAGAGACTGGCCAAATAGCATTAATGAGATCAGCCAAGGCTTGAAGCATCTCTTCCAGCACTGGCACAGGAGGTCATCAGTGTCTCCATATGATGTGCAACAGATTCAGGCAGACTTAGAGCTGAAATGGATCTAGAAACCAGAATGCATGTACTGATAATGATGGTGTCCCCAACCACCCCACAGCTCTGAATCGTGTTCTGCACCAGATCTGTGTGCCACTCAAGATGTAGAGAAGAACGAGCCTGCACAGTAGGCAGGGCAAGCCAGAGACCCCAAAAGGAAGTCCTTAGATCACCAGGAAATCTGGCCAGGAGATGGCAACTGTTATACAGTCCAGCCGACTCAGGTATTCATCCACTACTGATGCTCCTTCCAGCTCCATGGTAATGGAAATAGCTTGTGCTGCTGCTGCTGATCTGCCAGGAGATGAGGCATCTACAGGGTGGGAACTACTATGGGACCAGTGATGGGCACTGGTCTTGACCACCTGTATGACAAGGGTTGTGCTTATGAAAGGATGTCGATCACAGTTGGACCCAGATAAGAAGACTAACCAAACTGATCACATGGGCTATACCTTTGTCTAATTCAATGAAAAAATAAGCCATGCCATGTAGGGTTACCAAAGACTGATGGGTCATATTGGAGAGTTCTGACAGAATGTAGTCTACTGGAGAAGGGAATAGCAAACCACTTCAGTATCCTTGCCTTGAGAACCCTATGAACAGGCATTAAAAAAAAAAAAAAAAAAGACAACAAGATGTGATACTGAAAGATGAACTCCCCAGGTGTCCCATATACTACTAGAGAAGAGTGGAGAAATAACTCGAGAAAGAATGAAGAGATGGAGCCAAAGTGAAAACTACACTCAGTTGTGGATCTTTTACACAATACAACTATATTGTATTCTCAAGAGAAATTATGGGAACAAGATTTTGTTTTTAAAGATTTTTAGTTCAGTTCAGTCACTCAGTTGTGTCCAACTCTGTGCGACCCCATGAATCGCAGCACGCCAGGCCTCCCTGTCCATCACCATTTCCCGGAGTTCACTCAGACTCACGTCCATCGAGTCACTGATGCCATCCAGCCATCTCAACCTCTGTTGACCCCTTCTCCTCCTGCTCCCAATCCCTCCCAGCATTATAGTCGTTTGCAGTGAGTCAACTCTTCGCATCGGGTAGCCAAAGTACTGAAGTTTCAGCTTTAGCATCATTCCTTCCAAAGAAATCCCAGGGCTGATCTCCTTTAGAATGGACTGGTTGGATCTCCTTGCAGTCCAAAGGACACTCAAGAGTCTTCTCCAACATCACAGTTCAAAAGCATCAATTCTTCAGCGCTCAGCCTTCTTCACAGTTCAACTCTCACATCCATACATGACCACAGAAAAAACCATAGCCTTGACTAGACGGACCTTAGTCAGCAAAGTAATGTCTCTGACTTGAATATACTATCTAGGTTGGTCATAAATTTTCTTCCAAGGAGTAAGCATCTTTTAATTTCATGGCTGCAGTCACCATCTGCAGTGATTTTGGAGCCTCCAAAATAAAGTCTGACACTGTTTCCACTGTTACTCCGTTTCCCATGAAGTGATGGGACTTGATGTCATGATCTTCGTTTTCTGAATGTTGAGCTTTAATCCAACTTTTTCACTCTACTCTTTCACTTTCATCAAGAAGCTTTTAGTTCTTCTTCACTTTCTGCCATAAGGGTGGTATCATCCACATATATGAAGTTATTGACATTTCTTCTGGTAATCTTGATTCCAGCTTGTGTTTCTTCCAGTCCAGCATTTCTCATGATGTACTCTGCATCTAAGTTAAATAAGCAGAGTGACAATAGACAGACTTAATGTATTCTTATCCTATTTGGAATCAGTCTGTTCTTCCATGTCTAGTTCTAACTGTTGCTTCCTCACCTGCATACAGATTTCTCAAGAGGCAGGTTAGGTGGTCTTGTATTTCCATCTCTTTCAGAATTTTCCACAGTTTATTGTGATCCACACAGTCAAAGGCTTTGGCATAGTCAATAAAGCAGAAATAGATGTTTTTCTGGAACTCTCTTGCTTTTTCCATGATCCAGCGGATGTTGGCAATTTGATCTCTGGTTCCTCTGCCTGTTCTAAAACCAGCTTGAACATCAGGGAGTTCACGGTTCACATATTGCTGAAGCCTGGCTTGGAGAATTTTGAGCATTACTTTACTAGCGTGTGAGATGAGTGCAATTGTGCGGTAGTTTGAGCATTCTTTGGCATTGCCTTTCTTTGGAATTGGAATGAAAACTGACCTTTTCCAGTCCTGTGGCCACTGCTGAGTTTTCCAAATTTGCTGGCATATTGAGTGCAGCACTTTCACAGCATCATCTTCCAGGATTTGAAACAGCTCAACGGGAATTCCATCACCTCCACTAGCTTTGTTCTTAGTGATGCTTTCTAAGGCCCACTTGACTTCACATTCCAAGATGTCTGGCTCTAGATTAGTGATCACATCCTCATGATTATCTGGGTCGTGAAGATCTTTTCTGTACAGTTCTTCTGTGTATTCTTGCCACCTCTTCTTAATATCTTCTGCTTCTGTTAGGTCCATACCATTTCTATCCTTTATCGAGCCCATCTTTGCATGAAATGTTCCCTTGGTATCTCCAATTCTCTTGAAGAGATCTCTAGTCTTTCCCATTCTGTTGTTTTCCTCTATCTCTTTGCATTGATTGCTGAAGAAGGCTTTCTTATCTCTTCTTGCTATTCTTTGGAACTCTGCATTCAGATGCTTATATCTTTTCTTTTCTCCTTTGCTTTTCGCCTCTCTTCTTTTCAGTGCTATTTGTAAGGCTTCTCCAGACAGCCATTTTGCTTTTTTGCATTTCTTTTCCATGGGGATGGTCTTGATCCCTGTCTCCTGTACAATGTCACGAACCTCATTCCATAGTTCATCAGGCACTCTGTCTATCAGATCTAGGCCCTTAAATCTATTTCTCACTTCCACTGTATAATCATAAGGGATTTGATTTAGGTCATACCTGAATGGTCTAGCAGTTTTCCCTACTTTCTTCAATTTGAGTCTGAATTTGTCAATAAGGAGTTCATGATCTGGGCCACAATCAGCTCCTGGTCTTGTTTTTGTCGACTGTATAGAGCCTCTCTATCTTTGGCTGCAAAGAATGTAATCAATCTGATTTCAGTGTTGACCATCTGGTGATGTCCATGTGTAGAGTATTCTCTTGTGTTGTTGGAAGAGGGTGTTTGCTATGACCAGTGCATTTTCTTGGCAATACTCTGTTAGTCTTTGCCCTGCTTCATTCCGCATTCCAAGGCCAAATTTCCCTGTTACTCCAGGTGTTTCTTGACTTCCTGCTTTTACATTCCAGATCCCTATAATGAAAAGGACATATTTTTTTGGTGTTAGTTCTAAAAGGTCTTGTAGGTTTTCATAGAACCATTCAACTTCAGCTTCTTCAGCATTACTGGTTGGGGCATAGACTTGGATAATTGTGATATTGAATGGTTTGCCTTGGAGATCAACAGAGATCACTCTGTCGTTTTTGAGACTGAATCCAAGTACTGCATTTTGGATTCTTTTGCTGACCATGTTGGCTACTCCATTTCTTCTGAGGAATTCTTACCCGCAGTATTAGATATAATGGTCATCTGAGTTAAATTCACCCATTCCAGTCCATTTTAGTTCACTGATTCCTAGAATGACAGTGTTCACTCTTGCTATCTCTTGTTTGACCACTTCCAATTTGCCTTGATTCATACATCTGACATTCCAGGTTCCTGTGAAATATTGCTCTTTACAGCATTGGACTTTGCTTTTATCACCAGTCACATCCACAGCTGGGTATTGTTTTTGCTTTGGCTCCATCCCTTCATTCTTTCTGGAGTTATTTCTCCACTGATCTCCAGTAGCATATTGGGCACCTACTGACCTGGGGAGTTCTTCTTTCAGTATCATATCATTTTGCCTTTTCATACTGTTCATGGGATCCTCAAGGCAAGAATACTGAAGTGGTTTGCCGTTCCCTTCTCCAGTGGACCACATTCTGTCAGACCTCTCCACCATTATCCCCCAGTCTTGGGTTAATCCACAGGCATGACTTAGTTTCATTGAGTTAGACAAGGCTGTGGTCCTAATGTGATTAGATTGACTAGTTTTCTGTGAGTATGGTTTTAGTGTGTCTGCCCTCTGATGCCCTCGTGCAACACCTACCATCTTACTTGGGTTTCTCTTACCTTGGGCATGGGGTGCAAGTGCAGCTTGGGCTGCACAGCAAAGAGCAGCCACTGCTCCTTACCTTGGACGAGGGGTGTCTCCTTACCACTGCCCTCCCTGACCTTCAACATGGGGTCGCTCCTCTAGGGCCTCCTGCACTCGGGCAGCCACTGCTCCTCGGGTTGCTCCTCCCAGCCGCTGCACCTGGCCTTGGGCGTGAGGTGTCTCCACCCAGCTACCACTGACCTCGAATGTAGGGTAGCTCCTCTCTGCCACCGCCCCTGGCCTTGGCTGCGGGGTAGCTCCTCTCGACTGCTGCCCCGGCCTCGGATGTGGGTAGCTCCTCCCAGCCGTTCCTGCACCATCAAAGCCTGGCACTCTCGACCACTGCCCCTGACCTCACACTTGGGTAACTCCTCTCAGCCGCTCTTAGTGTGCCAGGTTGCAGCCGCTCGCGCTTAGAGAAAACCTAACTTTAGCCACTCTATCTGTTGTGTCCTACCTACAGAAAAGAAAAATTTAAGAAATACTTAAGAAGTTCTCAGTTCAGAGGCACAGGCTCACTGAAAGATGGAATCTAACTACAGGACTATATCTTCTTTTCCCCCACATCTCACCACTCTGTTATTAAATATCTATTCATAGCAATTTCTTGTAGCTGGTACAAGATGTCTGACTACAAGAAAAATATATATATATATATTCATATATACATATGACATATCAAAAGACAAAAAGCACCATTTGAAGCCATTAGAATCAGACATAGTAGGGATGTTGAAATTTTCAGAATAACAATTTAAAACAACTGGCAGAATAGAAGGACATGTGCTCATCTTCTTCTGTGATAACTTCAAAATTGCAACTTGCTGCTAAACAACCATCCAGAGAAGAATGTTGGATTCAACTAAAAATAGATATTCCCACACAAGGGCAAAGGAGAAGCCCCAACAAGATGGTAGGAGGGGAAAAACTTGTGTTTAGAATCAAACCTCATATCCCTCAGAGACATTCAGAGGACTAAAACCAAACCTTGTGCTCACCACGACCCAGAGGCCCCAAAGAGATTGAACCATACCTGTCTTTGAGTGTCTGAGTATCTTCTGTGAAGGCATGGCTCAGCAGTGGCCAGCCACAGAGACAGGGGCTCTGGCTGCAACAGATCTTGATCACACAGTGTGTGGCATAAGCCCTCTTAGAGGAGGTTGTGATTAGCCCCACATAGAGAGAGCAGACAACCCACAAACTACAGAACAATTATACCAAAAAAATTCTCACCTTGTTAAGAAAGTTCTAGGAACAAAAACAGATTTCCCAACTTGTGGATTCAGCAAAGGAACTGGGAAGCCCAGGGATTTTGACTTTGGAGGCCACTGGGATTTGATCACAGAATTTAAACAGGACTAAGGATAAATACTCTTGGAGGACACAAAACAACAACAAAAACAACAACCTTGATGCACCAGGAACCATGAGAAAGGAGCAATGTCCCCACAAGAGACTGAGCCAGACTTACCTGTGAGTTTTCAGGAGACTTCAGTGGAGGCTTGGGTCAATAGTTTGACATCAGGCCAAAAAACACAGAGGGAATATGGGCTCAACCATCGACAAAAATTTGGAATAAAGATTTACTGACTATGGTCCAACAGGTCAGAACAACACCCAATTTCCCCCAAGTCAGTATCTCCCATTAGGAAGCTTTCATAAACCTCTTATCTTTATTAATCAGAGGGCAGACAGAATGAAAGCAAAAATCACAGAAAACTGACCGAATTAATAACATGGACCACAGCCTCGTCTAACTCAAAGAAACTATGAGCCATGCTGTGCAGGGCCACCTGTCGGGAGCTGCATAAGGCATTACTGACAAATGGAGGCATGGCCCCAAAACCCTCTCCTCATCGTGAGGTATGGTCCCAGGATGAAGGAGTTAGGCCTTGTGATTCTGACTTGTTCTTTCCTTTCTTTGGTTGAATTGGCTGGGAAGAATGTTAAGGTGCTTGAGAGAAGCATGAGAAAGCACAAAGCTTTCTACAGTAGTGCCCAGAAAATAATCTATAAAATAACCATTGACATTTGTTCAAGGATCTTTACAAAGAATGTCCCAGAATCAGCACTAGGCTGCAGCTTGAGGCCATGGGAAGGATTATTATCTTAAACCTGTTTGTGAGGGGAATGTTAATGGCAAAAGAAGTTTGCTGAGTTTAGGGTTTAGGATTAATTAAGAATAGCTAGAAGCCTTTTTAGGAGATAATGACCTTAAGATGCTAGGGGAAAACATGATCTAGAAAGATAAGAAGTAAACTGAGGAATGTGGGATAAGTTACAATGTAATCAAAAGTTAAGTATAGGACACATAAGAGAAAGAAGATAATAGATAGTTAAGCCAATTCTGAGAGAATGGACTGAAGCAGGAACTCTGTTTGTAGGGCAACAATAATAAATCTGGGTAGGGGAAACTGAGAGTGTCAAACCTAGGTTGTAATGCTCTTGTCAAAGTATAAAAGATAACCTGAAGCTTGAAATAAACATGTAGTCCCATACTTCCAGTCAGAAGGTACATCAAGATGTAGTCCCATACTATGCGTCAGAGGCTACATCACTGTCTGCCAGATGTAGTCTTGTGCTGTGAGTCAGAAGCTACATCATCATCTGCTGATGTAACTCCATATTATGAGTTAGAAGCTACATCATTGCTGACACCGTCCATCTTTTCAGGTTGAATCTCTGGTTGCTGGAGCTGGACTCTGGCAGCCACCCAAGATGGATGGGTCATGGGGGAGAGTCTAACAAAACATGGTCAACTGGGGAAGGGAATGGCAAACCACTTCAGTATTATTGCCTTGAGAATCCCATGAACAGTATGAAAAGGAAAAAAGATATGACACTGAAAGATGAACTCCCCAGATCAGTAATTTCACAATAGGCTACTGGAGTACAGTGGAGAAATAACTCCAGAAAGAATGAAGAGATAGAACCAAAGTGAAAACAATAGCCTGTCATGGATGTGATTGGTGATAGAAGCAAAGTTCAAAGCTGAAGAACTTTGCAAAGGACAATATTGCATAGGAATCTGGAATGTTAGATTCATTAATAAAAGTAAATTGTAAGTGGTCAAACAGGAGATGGCAAGAGTGAAAATCAATATTTTAGAAATCACTGAACTAAAATGGACTGGAATGGCTGTATTGAACTCAGATGATCATTATATGTACTACTGTGGGCAAGAATCACTTAGAAGAAATGGAGTATCCGTCATAGTCAACAAAGGAGTCCAAAGTGCAGTATTTGGATACAATCGCAAAAATAACTGAATGAACTCTGTTCATTTCCAAGGCAAACCATTCAGTATCACAGTAATCCAAGTCTATACATCGAACACTAATGCCAAATAGGCTGAAGTTGAATGGTCCTATGATAACTTACAAGACCTTCTTGAACTAAAACAAAAAGATGTGCTTTTCATCATAGGTGACTAGAATGGAAAAGTAGAAAGTCAAGAGATACCTGGAGTAACAGGCATGTTTGGCCTTGGAGTACAAAATGAAGCAGGGCAAAGGCTAATAGAGTTTTGCCAAGAAAACACACTGGTCATAGCAAACACCCTCTTCCAACAACACAAGAGACGACTCTACACATGAACATCACCAGATGGTCAATACCGAAATTAGATTGATTATATTCTTTGCAGCCAAAGATGGAGAGGCTCTATACAGTCAGCAAAAAGAATACTAGGAACTGACTGTAGCTCAAGTAGGGAAAACCACTAGACCGTTTGGGTAAGATCTAAATCAAACACCTTATGATTATACAGGGAAAGTAACAGATAGATTCAAGGGATTTGACCTGATAGAGTGCTTGAAGAAGCATGGATATAGGTCTGTGAAATTGTATAGGAAGCAGTGATCAAGATAGTTCCAAAGAAAAAGAAAGGAAAAGGGACAAAATGGTTGTCTGAGGAGGGCTTAAAATAACTAAGAAAAGAAGAGATGTTAAAGGCAAAGGAGAAAAGCAATGATGTAGCCATCTGAATGCAGAGTTCCAAAGAATAGCAAGAAGAGATAATAAAGTTTTCCTCAGTGATCATTGTAAATAAATAGAGGAAAACAATAAAATGGGAAAAACTAGAAATCTCTTCTAGAAAATAAGAGATACCAAGGGAATATTTCCTGCAAAGAGGGGCACAATAAAGGACAGACATTGTATGGACCCAATAGAAGCAGAAGATATTAAGAAGAGGTCTCAATAATACATAGAATTATTCAGAAAACATGTTCATGACCCAGATAACCATGATGGTGTGATCACTCACCTAGAGCCAGACATCTTGCAATGCAAAGTCAAGTGGGCCTTAAGAAGAATTACTATGAACAAAGCTAGTGGAGGTGATGGAATTCCAGTTGAGTTACTTCAAACCTGAAAGATGATGATATTAAAGTACTGCACTCAATATACCAGCTAATTTGGAAAACTCAACAGTGTCCACAGGACTGGAAAATGTCATTTTTCCTTCTAATCCCATAGAAAGGCAATGTCAAAGAATGTTCAAACAATTGTACTCATCTCAGTTCAGTTCAGTTCAGTTCAGTCATTCAGTCGTGTCCGACTCTTTGCAACCCGATGAACTGCAGCACACCAGGCCTCCCTGTCCATCACCAACTCCCGGAGTTCACTTAAACTCACGTCCATCGAGTTGGTGATGCCATCCAGCCATCTCATCATCGGTTGTCCCTTTTTTTTCCTGCCCTGAATCCCTCCCAGCATTAGAGTCTTTTCCAATGAGTCAACTCTTCGTATGAGGTGGCCAAAGTACTAGAGTTTCAGCTTTAGCATCATTCCTTCCAAAGAACACCCAGGATTGATCTCCTTTAGAATGGACTGCTTGGATCTCTTTGCAGTCCAGTACTCTCAAGAGTCTTCTCCAACATCTCACATGCTAACAAAATAATGCTCAAAATTCTCCAAGTGAGGCTTCAACAGTATTTGAAGTGAGACCGTTCAGATGTTCAAGCTGGATTTAGAAAAGGCAGCAGAAACAGAGATTAAATTGCCAACGTCCTTTGGATAAAATAAAAGCAAGAGAGTTCCAGAAAAATATATACTTCTGCTTTATTGAATATGCCGAAGACCTTAACTGTGTAGATCACAAAAAAACGTAAGAAATTCTTAAAGAGATGGGGATATCAGACCACCTTACCTGCCTCCTGAGAAATCTGTATGAAGATAAAGAAACAATAGTTAGAACTGGACATAACAATGGAGTGGTTCCAAATTGGGAAAGGCGTACACCAAAGCTGTATATTGTCACCCTGTTTTTTTAACTTATATGCAGAGTACATCATGGGAAATGCCAGGCTGAATACTGTATAAGCTGGGATCAAGATTGCCAGGAAAAATATAAACAACCTCAAATATGCAGATGATACAATCCTTATGGCAGAAAGCAAAGAGAAATTGAGAAGCCTCTTTATGAAATTCAAAGAGGAGAGTGGACAAAGTTGGCTTAAAACTTAACAATAAAAAAACTACGATCATGACATCCAGTCCCATCATTTCATGGAATAGATTGGGAAATAATGGAAATAGTGGGAGAGTTTGTTGTCTTGGGCTCCAAAATCACAGCAGATGGTCACTGCAGCCATGAAAAAAGAAGATGCTTACTCTTTGGAAGAAAGTTAAAAAGCAGAGACATTACTTTTCTGACAAAATTTTGTCTTGTCAAAGCTGTGGTTTTTCCAGTCATCATATATGTATGTGTGATTTGGACCATAAAGAAAGTTGAGCACCAATCAGTTGATGGTTTTTACTTATGGTGTTACAAAGGACTCTTGAGAATCCCTTGGACTGCAAGGAGATCAAACCAGTCAATCATAAAGAAATTAGACCTGGATATTCACTGGAAGGAGTGATGCTGAATCTGAAGCTCCAATGCTTTGGCCTTCTCATGTGAAAAACTGACTCTTTGGAAAATACCCTGATGCTGGGAAAGATTGAGGACAGGAGGAGAAGGGGATGACAAAGGTTAAGATGATTGAATGATATCACCAACTCTATGGACATGAGTTTGAGCCAGCTCTGGGAGTTGATGTTGAAAAGGTAGCCTGGTGTGCTGCAGCCATTGGGTCACAAAGTGTTGGACATGACTGAGCAGCTGAAGTGAACTGAACTGGTAACATGCAAGAGAAGATGAAAATGTAAACAGAGTGATGGAAATTTTAAGAAAGAAAAGAAATCCTAAAAATTATAATTACTGTAAAATTGAAGCATGTCTTTGATCAGTTTACTAGCAGATTGGACTTAACTGATAAAAGAATCTACCAGCTAGAGGATATATAAGTAGAATCCTTGGAACTGAAAAGCAAAGAAAATAAAGTTAAAAAGGAAACAGAACAGAATACGTAAGGACTGTGGGGCAACTACCAAAGTTATAAAATACACAGAATGGAAAAATAAGAAAGAATATATTTGGAATAGATATATCTGATAAAATACTGTTACCTAAAATATACAATTCAGTTCAGCTCAGTCGCTACAACCCAATGGATTGCAGCATGCTAGGCCTCCCTGCCCATCACTGACTCCCAGAGTTTACTCAAATTCACGTCCACTGAGTCAGTGATATACAAAGAACTCTGAAATATCAGCATCAAATTTCCCTATTATAAATGAGCCTGAGACCTTAATAGCTGTCTCTTATACACATCTAGATGTGTATAAGAGACAGGTACTCATCTCAGTTGGTTGGTGTGGAGATTAAATGAGCTATGCCTGTGGAGCACTTAGNAAGAACTCTGAAATATCAGCATCAAATTTCCCTATTATAAATGAGCCTGAGACCTTAATAGATAACTCAACAAAGAAGACATACAGATGACAGAGAAGTATATAAGTATATTAAAAGATTCTCCACATCATATAAAATCAGAGAAAGAGAAATTAAAATGGTGATGTCACAGTGTACATGCCTATTAGAATAGCCAGAATCTAGAATGCTGAGAACATCTAGTGCTGACAGAGCTATGGAACTCTTGTTTGTTGGTGGTAGGAATGTAGAATAAAAGGTACAGAAACTTTGGAAGACATTTTGGCAGTTTCCTGGAAACTAAATAGACTTTGACCACATGATCCAGTTATTATGCTTGATGTTTACTCAAAAGATTTGAAAACTTTCTACATTACTGGAAAACCCTGTATATGATGTTCATAGTGACTTATTTAAAGTTTTCCATTTTTCAGTGAGTAAATGTATAAATTCTGGTATATACAGATAATGAAATATTACTGAGCCCTAAAAGGAAATAAGCTTTCAAGACACAAAAAAGACATGGAGGAATCTTAAATGCCTATTACTATGCAAAATAAGTCAATATGAGAAGGCTATAAGTATATGTAAGGATATAAGTATAATTCCAATGATATGACATTTTGGAAAAGATAAAATTTTTCCAAAGTTTTGGAGACAGTAAAAAGACCAGTAATTTTCAGAGACTGGGAGAAGAAAGGAAAGATGAATAGACAGATCAGATCTCTGTATGAGATTATAATGATGGGTATATGTCATTTCACACTTAATCAAGATCATAGGATACATGACACCAATAGCGAATCATATTACAAACTATGAGATTAGTATAATAGTAATTATTATTAGGTTCATTCTTTGTAAACATGTATCACTATTATAAATTATCCAGATGACAGAGGCTATACATGTTTAGAGTCAAGTGGTATATGAGTAATCTCTGAAATTTTCAATTTTTTTGTGAAACTAAAACTGGTCAATGTATGGCAAAACCAATACAATATTGTAAAGCAATTAGTCTCCAATTAAAATAAATAAATTATATTAAAAAATAAAACTGCTCAGAAAAAGAAACAAAGTGAAAATTAAAAACAAATAAACAAATGAAGCATATAAATAAAATTTGATTTCTTACAACAATAATTTGTAAATATCAATTTGTTAATATATTTTTATCTGTTTTATTTAATACAGTCAATAATTATAACATCAAGCTTTTATTGGTGGTCTGTTAACATGAATATTTAAAGAATAATTTTTATTATGTTTTCTTTTTCTTTATTTTTGCCTGCACCATGCAGACTGCAGTATCTTAGTTCCCTGACCTAAACCCATGCCTCATGCATTGAGATTGTGCCAGCTTAACCACTGAACTACCAGGGAAGTCCCAATTTCATTATAACTTAGATAATGAAAAGAAAAGTTAGTGATGTTTTAGCATCAGGTTTCAGAAGATTTGTGCAATAAAATAAAGATGCATATTTTATTCTTTTAACAAGATTTATACAAACAATGAATAATGTGTTTTTATATTTTTAGAAACAACAGTTATTTTCAAAATAATTAATAAATGACATTTTAGAAGGTAAGCAGCATTGCTGGGTAATTTTTTTTTTTCTAAATCTATAATTTCCTAATATATATAAAACCAAAAATTATAAGTTAAAAGTTACAAATTTACAAGTTATAAATGTTATGCTTAACCTGACTTTTTTCATGTGTGAAGTGGAAACATATTTAATGATATGTTTCCTACAATCTTATTTCTATTTCAGCTATTAGAATTAAATTAAATAATACCCTGAAGTGATAAGAAATGGACTATTTTGTTTGTCAACTCAAATTATAAGTTAAAAGTTACAAATTTACAAGTTATAAATGTTATGCTTAACCTGACTTTTTTCATGTGTGAAGTGGAAACATATTTAATGATATGTTTCCTACAATCTTATTTCTATTTCAGCTATTAGAATTAAATTAAATAATACCCTGAAGTGATAAGAAATGGACTATTTTGTTTGTCAACTCAATATCACCAGAATATTCATAAAAATAATATTTTATATTATCATGGTTCATGTTGTTAATAAATGCAGTGCTAAACTGAGAGATATTTGCAAGTCCATCTGTATTTCCTGAAGAAAGTAGTAAAATATTTTGTTATCATTGTAAAGTTAAATTATAATTGCACAATACTTTGAAAAAATTCAGCTGTCAACTTTTAGATTCCTTGAATATTAAACTAATATTATATTTCTTTGCTTTGGTTTCTTTAACTAAGTACTATATTTTGTAATAAATGTTATTGCTTTAATAAATACAATGCTTTTGTTCAATGGGTTTTATTGACATTTTTCCATAATGTTGATTGTTTGAGATGATTAAAATCATTTTTCAGAGTGAATGACATCAAAAAGGGCATCAGTCCACATATACATCCAGAAGATGCTTAATGACTAGCTTTAATAGTTTAGTCAAATACATAAATACGTACATAAGTAGTTTAGGCCATATTCTAAACACCAACAATCATTGCTGGAAATAATATTTATAAGACTATTTTACTACCATACTTTTAATTTATTGTTTATAGAAAATTTCATAGATATTATGAAATGCTCTGTAAAATTAGTTTTATGTCATTACATTTGTCTCCTGTAATGTACATAATCTTTTGTTCTATGAGCTTTCCTCAACATTATATGGAAACCATTTCATGCTTCTGGCCATCTGGGTAGCAGTTTTACAGGTATTTCATTTCCTTGGCTCTGTTTTCTGCCCTTTTCATTGTGTGCTAAGTCGCTCAGTCGTGTATGACTCCTTGCAGCGCTATGGACTGTACCCCACCAGGGTGCTTTGTCCATGAGATTCTCCAGGTAAGAATGCTGGACTGATTTGCCATGTCCACCTTCAGAGAATCTTCCCCATCCAGGGATTGAACTCAAAGTCTCCAAAGTCACTGCATTGCAGTCAGATTCTTTGCTACTGGCACCACCTGGGAAGCCCTTCTCTATCAGACTTCGCCAAAAATTTTGTTCTTCTATTTCTAATTTTCAGCATTAATATTAGAATAATTAATAAATATGAAGGATTTTCTCTCTCTCCAATCCTGCACTAGACCTATTATTTTGTTTCCATCAAATAAGAACCTGCATTTCTATAAATATTTAGAGCAAAAGTCCTGCAGAAGTAGCTTGTTTTCACATGCAAGTAACTTAACAGCTGAGTTTGTCAGGCAGTCTCAGAAGTTCCTGTTGACAGTTCTTATGTCACTTACTTTCATCTGTTTCTCACTAGTGGCCTTCTTATTTATATTGAATCCATGAGGATGCCAGTTAAAGTAGATAGATAAAACAACAGCTTAGCCTATTTCTTCAGGCTGTCTAACAATTACCTTGAAACCTAAAGAATGGAAAAAGTATATATTTATGCTCATCCCCTTGGCCCATTTGTAAAAGTCATTTAGAGATCTCTTTTGCCATATGAAATAAAATCATGTATTTTTCATTCCCTTGGAAGCAAAGAGTTTTCTGTGTCTCTGCATATAATAGATTTGTCCAACATGCCCTAGATTCTAAGTTCAGCTTTCACAATACTTGTTAGCTCAAGATCTAAAAGTATATTGTAGACAGGATAGTCCATGAAAGAAAAATATATACATCAATATTGAATGTAGTATCCAAACAGGGTTTGATGCCTGAAGTCAGCAGAAGGGTTAAACTTCATATCTCTTGCTGCTAATAATAGTTTGTAGACTTCCTAGGTATATTCTGTGCCAACTTTCTATAGATATCTTCTTTTTGTACTTAGGATATCATTTTGAAATTGGGTGAATTCACAGCTACTGCGTCTTTATTCCTCAAGTCATGATATTTTATTTTAAGTGTCCATCTAAACATGTTTCAGAGGAGTAACAGCATCATACTTTTTCTGTTAAAATTTTTAATGTTCATATCTGGACTATAGCTTCTCTGGTGCAATGACTGGCATTTACATACAAAAAAGAAAAATGTTCACAGCAAATTCAAATGGGCAAGAAATATTGGATTATTTTTACGATTTAATATTGTTTGTGTCCAAATTTAGGCCAAAGGTAATCATTTCTTTTCCACTTCCATTTTCTGAGTTTTGATTCATTCATCTCTAAATACTATTAAGTTTTTCAGTTTGTTATGATGCTTATATGTGATAATGTGTATGAAATGCTTTGCTTGTAGAAAGTAAAATGAATTCAAGCCAGAGTTTATTGTAATTTTTAGCAGTAAGAAAGTTTTTTTTTTTAATTGCATAGCTGAATATTAGGATTAAATTATTTTTCAGATAAGATACTGAACAGCTTGGTTATTTTCTTGTACATTTATTGGAGACTGAGTTCATATCTAGAATTATACATTAAAGCTAACTTAAATAGGCTCCTCAATATTAAAATTTCCAAATGAACTGCCAATGAGTATGATTTATGACCAGATTTGCTTTAGAATTTTCCCTAGTTTAATTAATATAGAGACTATTAAGAGTTAGAAGTATTTTAGGTCTAGTGCTCAGAAATATTTATTTGTTCTGAGTCAAGGAAAACACTATAAATAAATAAATAAATATATATATATATAACTGGGGCTTCCCTTGTGGCTCAGAAAGTAAAGTGTCTGCCTACAATGCGGGAGACATGGGTTTGATCCTTGTGTAGGAAGTTCTCATGGAGAAGGAAATGGCAACTCACTCCAGTATTCTTGGCTGGAAAATCCCATGGATGGAGGAGTCCAGTAGGCTACAGTCCATGAGGTTGCAAAGAGTCGGACACGACTGAGCCACTTCACTTCATATATATATATATATATATATATATATGTCTAGTACTTTGGGTTTTATTGTAGATAAGTAGGGTGGTTTTTTTTATTATTAAGAAGTAATTTTTTTTTCTATTTACAATGACGTGTTAGTTTCAGATGTACAGCAAAGTGACTCAGTTATATATATGTATCCATATATTCCTTTTTAGATTATTTTCACATATAAATTATCACAGAGTATTGAGCAGACTTCCTGGTGCTACACAGTAGATCCTTGTTGGTTATCTATCTTATACAGTAGTGTGTGTGTGTGTGTGTGTGTGTGTGTGTGTGTGTGTGTGTATGGATTAGCTAAAAGACTCAAGACAGTATGTTTATTTTTCATGTGACTGACACTTCATGTCCTTTATTTGTTCTGCTGTAATTTTGATCACATTTTCACATTTCAGGTAATATCATTCATCTATCTACATAGCTATCTTTAGCATCTACTATGAATCATCTATCTAATCTCTTTATACACAGTATAACAGCAGTACCCACATTTTTGGCACCAGGGACCAGTTTTTCTCCCTGATGGGAAAGGAGAAGTTGGTGATAGTTTCAGAGTGATTCAAGCATATTTCATTTATTATGCCATTCTTGATCTAACAGAAGGCAGAGCTCAGTAAATAATGTAAGCAAGGGGAGCAGCTGTAAATGCAGTTGCAGCTTTGCTCCCTAGTCTCCTGCTCACCTCCTGCTGTGTGGCCCAAATCCTAACATATCACAGCACAGGTCTGTGGCCCAGAAGGTGAGGACCTTTGCACTAAAATATATATAGTACTGATGATCTTTGAACAATAGTTAGGGGTACAGATCCTTTACACAGTAGAAAATCTGGGTGTAACTTTAGAGTTGGCCCTTTGTATCTGTGTTGATCCTTAAATTTCACATTCAAAGATTCAACCAAGTCTGGATTGTATAGTACTGTAGTATTTGGTATTAAAAAAAAAAAATCCGTGTATAAGTGGACATGTGGAAATTGAACTCTTTTTGTTCAAGCTTAAAATGTATTTAAAAACACAGTAAGCAGCAAGATTTAAAAGACACATATTCTGTGGCAAATTACTTCATATTTTATGAGTTCATTATGTTCATCTGTAAAATGATTAGTAATAGTAACCACTTCAGTGGATTATGGTATGATTTCAATAAACCAATATATGCAGAGAGATAAGATAATCAGTTGGTATATGTAAAATTTGAGTTCCATTTTTTAATTTATTAAATGTGTTACATATACCAGTAAAAATATGGTATAACTTGAATTTATACTATTTAATTTATAATGAATGGCTTAAACAATGGTTCTAAAAATATAGTGTGTCAAACTATCAGCAGAGATATTGATTAAAATACATATTTCCACACCTGTCCTTAGAGGGGCTGGGTTATAGCCTGGGTGGGGTCAAGTCCTTTGTAGGTTAAACAAAATCAACAGATAATCCCAAAGAATATGACATGAAACAGAATAATTGATTTCACTATAAGTAAAGTGATGGAATCCTACAAGACATACAATTTTCATGGATCTCAAAATCTATCTGGCAACATAAGCATAATCATACCTGTTCAAATCAGATTGTCAAACCAGTTGCACAAAGATGTGATGAAGTTCTCTGAATTCATAGAAGAGGGAATAAATCAATTTTGGTGGCATTGGTAAAGGTCATATATTATTAGTGGTAAAACTTGAAGAATAAATGAACTATCAATTAGCTGATGAATTAATCAATAAGGAAAATAAAATATGAGACAATAGAGAAAATGAAAAGAAAAAGCTATATTGTGAACATAATGACCTGAATATATATACTCACACACACAAGTAGGTATGCATATATAGATATTTAAGTAATACATGCATAAACACACATATAGGTGTGCATATATACATACATATATATACATGTGTGGGCTTCCCTGGTGTCTAAGTGGTAAAGAATCCACCTGCAAGGCAGGAGCTGAAGGAGACATGGGTTTGATCCCTCTGTCAGGAAGATTCCCTGGAGGAGGGCAAGGAAAACCACTCTAGTATTCTTGACTCTCATGGACAGAGGAGCCTGGTGGGCTACCGTTCATAGAGTTGCAAAGACTGGGACATGACTGAAGCGACTTAGCACACATGCATGCATATATATGAACAATGCATACTGTAGTAATCATTTAAAAACTCTTTTGCATTTCATGATTTCATATTAAAAGAAAATTTTCTAGCCCCAGAGAAACTGCCTGGGACTGCTAGTTATTAAATACAGCAAAAATCTCAGCTGAAGCAGGACTTAAACATTCAAGCTAATTGATCCAGAACCATACCTGCTATATCTGGCCTGTGAACCCCAAGAAGAAAAACTTTCTGCTTTAATGATACCAGTGCAGGTCTCAGGCAGCGAGGAACCACCCCTATAGCCCAAAGCCCACTGAAACTATTCAAACTATCCAGTCCTTAACTGTAAAGAACAAACAAAAGGGATTAACAGACATAGAAAGTCCTACCAAACAGAATATTCAACAGGATCATATGAAAGGACAGAAACCTGAGCAAATTAAGAAAATTTAAATCATGAAAATTATTTTTTCTGAGCATCATGGTATAAGACTAGAAATCAACAAGAGGAAATAGAGAAGATCTGTAAACATCTACAAAGAGTCCAAAATGAAGTACTTGGGTGCAGTCTCAAAAATGAGAGAATGCCCTTGGTTCAGTTCCAAGACAAACCATCCCACAACATAGTAATAGAAGTGTATGCACTATCCATTAATGCTAAAGAGGCTAAAGTCTAACAGCTCTATGAAGACCAAAAAGACCTTCTAGAATTAACACTAAAAAAAAAAAATTTTTTTTTTCTTTCACCAGAGGGATTTAGAATGCAAAAGTACGAAATCAAGAGTTACCTAAAGTAATAGGCAAGTTTGGCCTTGTGGTACAAAATGAAACAAGGCAAAAGCTAACCGAGTTAGCTTTGACCAAGAGAACACATTGCTCATAGAAACCACTGTCTTCCAACAATACAAGAGACAACTCTACACATGGACACAACCAGATGGTCAATACCAATATCAAATTTATTATATTCTTTGCAACCAAAGGTGGAGAAGCTCTAAACAGTCAGCAAAAACAAGAACTGGAGCTGTCTGTGGCTCGTATCATGAATACTTTACTGCAAAATTAAGATGTAAGTAGAAGAAAGTAGAGAAAATCACTAGGTCATTCAGCTATAACCTAAATCAAATTCCATATGATTATACAGTGGAGGTGATGAATAGATTCAAGGGATTAGATCTGATACACAGAGTGCCTGAAGAGCTACGGACAAAGGTTTGTAACAAAGGAGGCAGTGACTAAAATCATCCCAAAGTACAATAATTACAAGAAAGCAAAATGATTGCCTGAAGATGCTTATCAAATAACTGAGAAAAGAAGAGAAATGGAAATCAAAGGAGAAAGGAAAATATATACCCAGCTAATGCAGAGTTCCAAAGAATGGCAAAGAGAAATAAGAAAGCCTTCTTAAATGAATAATTCAAAGAAGTAGATGAAAACAGTAGAATGTGACAGACTAGAGATCTCTTTAAGAAAATTAGACATAACAAGAGAATATTTCACACAAGCACAGGTACAATAAAAGACAAAAACAGGAAGGATCTAACAGAAGCAGAAGAGTTTAAGAAGTGACAGCAGGAATACACAGAACTATACATAAAAGGTCTTAATGACCAAGATAACCATGATGGTGTGGTCAGTCAACTAGAGTCATGTATTCTGGAGTCTGAAGTCAAGTGGATCTTAGAAATCATTATTACAAACAAATTAATGGAAGTGATGGAATTCCAGATGAGCTATTTCCAATCTTAAGAGATGATGCTGTGACAGTTCTGCACTCAATATACCAGCAAATTTGGAAAACTCAGTGGTGGCCACTGGCCTGGAAAATGTCAGTTTTAATTCCAAAGAAGGGAAATGCCAAAAAATGTTCAAACTACTGCGCAATTGCATTCATTTCACATACTAGTAAGGTAATGTTCAAAGTTTTTCAAGCGAGGCTTCAACAGTACGTGAGCCAAGAACTTCCAGATGTGTAAGCTGGATTCAGAAAAGGCAGTGAAGCCAGAGATCAAATTGCCAACAGCCATTGGAAAATAAAAAATGAAAAGTGAATTCTGAAAAGCATCTAATTCTTCTTCATTGGCTATGAGAAAGCCTTTGAATGAGTGGATCACACCAAACTGTGGAAAATTCTTAGAGACGGAAAAGCCAAACCACTTTATCTGCTTGCAGAGAAACATGTATGCAGATTAAGAAGCAACAGTTAGAATCAGACATGGGACAATGGACTTTTTCAAAATTGGGAAAGGAGTTATGTCAAGGTTGTATATTTGCACCCTGCTTATTTAATCTCTATGCAGAGCCCATCATACAAAAATGCCAGGCTGGATGAAGCAAAAGCAGTAATCAAGAATTCTGGGAGAAATATCAGTAACCTCAGATACAGATATGACACCACCCTAAAGGCAAAAAGTGAAAGTCGCTCAGCCTTGTACAACTCTTTGTGACCTCATGGACTGTCATGAAATTCTCCAGGCCACAATACTGGAGTGGGTAGCTGTTCCCTTCTCCAGGGGATATTACCAACCCAGGGATTGAATCCAGGTCTCCTACTTTGCAGGTGGATTCTTTACCAGTTGATCAACCAGGAAGCCCAAGAATACTGGAGTGGGTAGCCTATCCCTTTTTCAGAGGATCTTTCTGACCCCGGAATCTAACTGGGGTTTCTTGCTTTGCAGGATGATTCTTTAACAGCTGAGCTACCAGGTTAACCCAGTGGCAGAAAGCAAAGAGTAACTAATGAGCCTTTCGATGAAGGTGAAACATAAGAGTGAAAAACTTGCTTTAAAATTCAACATTCAAAAATCTAAGATCATGACATTCAGTCTTATTACTTCATGGCAAATATATGGGAGGAAAAAAGAAATAATTACAACTTTATTTTCTTGGGCTCCAAAATTGCTGTTGATGGTGACTGCAGACATGAAATTAAAAGAAGCTTGCTTCTTGGAAGAAAAGCTATGACAAACCTAGACAGTGTAGCAGAAACATCATTTTGCCAACAAATATCCATCTAATCAAAGCTATGGTTTTTCCAGTAGTCATGGATGGATGTGAGATTTGGACTGTATAGAAGGCTGAATGTTATAGAATTCATACTTTTGAACTGTGGCACTAGAGAAGACTCTTGAGAGTCTCTTAGACAGCAAGCAGATTAAACCAGTCAATCCTAAATAAGATCAACCTGAATATTCATTGAAAGGAGTGATGCTAAAGCTGAAGCACCAATATTTTGGCCATCTTATGTGCAGAGCCAACTCATTGGAAAAATCCCTGATGCTCGGAAAGATTGAGGGCAGGAGGAGAGGTGGGGACAGATGATGAGATGGTTGGATGGCATCATCAACTCTGGACATGAGCCTGGACAAACCCTGGGTGAGATAATGAAGGGCAGGGAACCCCGTCATGTTGCATTTCTTGGGCTTGAAAAAGTTAGACGTGACTGAGTGACAGAAAAACAACTTTTGTTTCCTGACAGGGACGTTATCACACAAGTCTTTCTTTTCTTTTATCAGAGATGTCTCTGGTTATGTTTGTGAGTGGCACTTCCCTGCAGCCTCTAACTATAAGAGGTGTGGCTTTGTGCCCTTGTCATTGCTTCTGTGCCACCAGGAGTGCTGCTGCCTTGCTTTTGCCAGAGCCACTCTTATTATAGAAATGGAGGGATCTTTAGTTGTGTCTTAGGGCTTCCCATGTGGCTCAGCTGGTAAAGAATCTGCCTGCAATGGGGAAGACCTGTGTTGGATCCCTGGGTTGGGAAGATCCCATGAAGAAGGGAAAGGCTACTCACTCCAGTATTCTTTCCTGGAGTGTTCCATGGACTGTATAGTCCATGGGGTTACAAAGAGTGGGACAAGACTGAGCGACTGTCACTTTCACTTTCACTTTCATTGTGTCTTGGATTCTCTGAGATACATCATCTGTGACCTCATCACCTGTGACCTCATCACCTGTGACCATGGGCACTGGTCCAGTCAAACAGTCAGAGTTGTGCTCTTCTCTCAGTCACTGCATTCTCTGAAGCTAGGGCCTCTGCTGCTGTGGTCTGAGGGCCTGAAATTTAGATACCAATTCTGCTGGTCCCTCAGATCTACCTCTTCAGATATACAGATGTTTGGAGTTTTCTTGTCTTCTAATGTGTTGGGCCGAGGCACCTTTATTGAGTTGTGGATGTTTTACTGCTTGTATATTGAAGGTCAGAGATAAAGGTAGATTTTTACTCTGCTTTGTTTTTTACCTCATTCTTTTCCCCCACTCTTTTTTTACTGTCATCATAATTGTGCCTTTTCCATAATGTCATATTGCTTGGAAACATATAGTATATAGCCCATTCAGATTTGCTTCTTTCACTTAATAATATGCATGAATGTTTCCTCCATGTCTTTTTGTGGTTTGACAGTTCTTTACTTTTTACACTGAATTTTCCATTGTCTTAACCCCACTCCAGTCCTCTTGCCTGGAAAATCCCATGGATGGAGAAGCCTGGTGGGCTGCAGTCCACGGGGTCGTGAAGAGTGAGACATGACTGAGTGAGTTCAATTTCACTTTTCACTTTCATGCATTGGAGGAGGAAATGGTAGCCCACTCCAGGGTTCTTGCCTGGAGAATCCCAGGGATGGGGGAGCCTGGTGGGCTGCTGTCTCTAGGGTCGCACAGAGTCAGACAAGACTGAAGCAACTTAGCAGCAGCAGCAGCAATGTACCATAGTTTATTTATGCCTCCATCTACTTAAAAAAATTGTGGTCATTTCCAGGTTTTCCCAGTTATAAATAAAATTGTTATAAACATTATATAAAAACTTTCATGTAAACAAAAATTTTAGTCATCTGGGTAAAAACCAATACTCATAATCGATGGATCATATCAAGAGATATGTTTGGTTTTGTAAAACACACATATACACACACCCAGCTGTTTTCCAAAGTGGCTGTACCATTGTGCATTTCAACTATTAATGAATGGGAGGTTTTTGTTGTTCCAACCTTCACCAATGTTTGATGCCATCAAAGTCCCATATCCAGGCCATTTTAATAGCTTTTTAGTTGTGTCTCATGTTGTTTTAACTTCAGGTTCCCTAGTGATATATGGTGTAAAGAATCTCTTCATTTTCTTACTTGACATTTGTGTATTTTTCTTGGTGAAGTGTCTGTTCATATCTTTTCTACATATTTTATCAGGTTGTTAATTTTTTTATTGTTGAATATATATGTATTATCCTTTAAAATTCATACTTAATAGATAAAATAACTCAAAGGCTTTTGAGCTAACAAATGATGGTTTTAAATGTAATCAGTATGAGCAATCAGTGACTCCTAAATCTAGTTAATTATCAGAATTATTTGAAGGGTTTTTTTTGTCTATTTCATAAAATCTTTGTTGTGAAAATTTTTATTATGAAGAGAAAAAAGCTCAGATTTTTGTCTAACTGTGAGATTGGAGCAATCACTAGAATAACTAACACTATAGAACTCTAGTGGCATTCAATCAGGCCAAAATTTATTGGGTCTCTAACAATATTTGGAACAAATGTAAGCCTTCATCAGTAATGCCATATGGTAAAAGTGAAAAGAGTATAGGTAGGCAGATAAGTAAAAGTAAGGTATGCAGTTCAGTTCAGTCGCTCAGTCATGTCCAACTCTTTGCGACCCCATGAATTGTAGCATGCCAGGCCTCCCTGTCCATCACTAACTCCCGGAGTTCATTCAAACTCATGTCCATGGAATCAGTGATGCCATCCAACCGTATCATCCTCTGTTATCCCCTTCTCCTCCTGCCCCCAATCCTTCCCAACATCAGAGTCTTTTCCAATGAGTCAATTCTTCACATGAGGTGGCCAAAGTACTGGAATTTCAGCTTTAGCATCATTCCTTCCAAAGAACACCCAGGACTAATCTCCTTTAGAATGGACTGATTGGATCTCTTTGTAATCCAAGGAACTCTCAAGTCTTCTTTATTTTATTTAATAAACATGATCTCTGGAACTGAGAAAAAATAGACATTCAGATTAGAAAGATAAACAGTTTCCTCGAGAATATTTTCACTGAGTTGTGTGTTTAAGGACAAATCAAAATGAATTGCATAAAAGAAGAAAGATAAGTATGTTCAGATATTCTTTCAAAAACAAAGAGAGATAAGGAAGTATTCTGAGTTAGAAATAGCAAACATTTCCTATGCATTTAGGGTTGTGTTTCAAAGGGGAGTAATAATAACTCAGGGTCCTCCACAAATAGCATTCATATAAAAAGAGAGAAGCACATTGCTGTACACGTATGTTGATCTTGTGTTTTTTCTCCCAACCTCTACTTGTTTTTTCCTAGCCAAAAAAAAAAAGAAAGAAAGAAAGAAAAAGAAAAAAAAATGTGTTGTATAAACTGCTTGAAAGTAGGAAACTTCGTGATATTATTTCTAAGTGTACGTATCCCATGAAACCAGAAAAGTACCTAACACTTGAAGTATATCCTTGTTAAATAATTACAGATATTTTTAGTTGGTAAATTCTGTGATACTGTAGAAAGGATACAGAGTCAAATTATAATATTTTTAGAGTAACACTCAATCTCTTAAATTTGATAAATTCAACTTTCTCAACTGTAATTAGGGAAGAAATGCAGCCTTTATAATGTCACAATTATGATGATGTTATGAGAAAAAGCTGTTCAACCTACATGAACTACATATTGTACAAAATAAGCATTTTAATTTATGCTAATGATTTCAGAGGCAGCATTGTGTTGTGGTAAAAGAACTAGGTTTGGGAGAAGAAAAAAAAAAGACTAGGATGAAACCTTTATATTGAGATCATTCACTTTGTCTATAATTCATCTTTTTATTTATTAATTTTTATATTCTCTGCAAAATCATATTTTTTGAATCAGTTCAATAGATGACTTCGATTCACACTTAACTATTCAATAATTTTGTCTGTTACAATGGGCTAGAAATAATAGTTTATGAAAAACACATATTTTATTTCAGGGCTTCCCAGGTGGTGTTAGTGGTAAAGAACCTGCCTGTCAATGCCGGAGATAGAAGAGATACCAGTTTGGTCCCTGGGTAGGAAGATACCCTTTAGGAGGGCATGGCAGCCTACTCCAGTATTCTTGCCTGGAGAATCCCATGGACAGAAGAGTCTGGTGGGCTACAGCCCATAGGGTTACAAAGAGTTGGACACCACTAAAGTGACTTAGCAGGCATGCACACAATGGGCCCCCTATCTATTGCAATAATTCAAGTTCAACATAATCATAAAAGAATCTCATGCATTTCTCCTTCATTTTGGATGTTGTCATGTTATGTGCAGTTCATCTTGAGGTTGATTCAGCTGAGAAAATCAGCAGCAATGAGGAAGAGGACTCATATGACTTCAACAGCCCATTTTCTTCACAGGAGAGTTGACAATACTTCTGTGAGTTCAGTGAAAGGAGATTAGGAGATATTAATGAAATAGAATAGAAAGAATAAAAGATTAGAGATACTCTTTCTCTTCCTTATGACCATATTGGCTTGTATTTTGATGACAACTGGTGTGAACTCTATCTCCTGAAGAAGGGAGTGGCAACCACTCCAGTATTCTTGCATAGAGAATTCCATGGACAGAGAAGACTGACTGGCTTCAGTTCATGGGGTCGCAAAGAACCAGACATGACAGAGTGACACACACACACACATGAATTCTACAGTTTTGAAATTAGTTCAGTTCAGTCGCTCAGTTGTGTCCAACTCTTTGTGACCCCATGAATCACACACACCAGACCTCCCTGTCCATTACCAATTCCTGGAGTTCAGTCATGTCCAACTCTTTGCAATCCCATAAATCACAGCACACCAGGCCTCCCTTTCCATCACCAATTTCTGGAGTTCACCCAAACTCATGTCCATCGAGTAGGTGATGCCATCCAGCCATTTCTTCCTCTGTTGTCCCCTTTTCCTCCTGCCCCCAACTCCTCCCAGCATCAGGATCTTTTCCAATGAGTCTACTCTTTGCATAAGGTGTCCAAAGTATTGGAGTTTCAGCCTCAGCATCAGTCCTTCCAATGAACATCCAGGACTGGTCTCCTTTAGGATGGACTGGATGGATCTCCTTGCAGTCCAAGAGACTCTCAAGACTCTTCTCCAACAGCACAGTTCAAAAGCATAAATTTTTCAGCGCTCAGCTTTCTTCACAGTCCAACTCTCACATCCACACATGACCACTGGAAAAACCATAGCCTTGATTAGACGGACCTTTGTTAGCAAAGTAATGTCTCTGCTTTTGAATATGCTATCTAGGTTGGTCAAAATTTTCCTTTCAAAGAGTTAACGTCTTTTAATTTCATGGCTACAGTCACCATATCCAGTGATTTTGGGGCTTAAAAAAATAAAGTCTGACACTGTTTCCACTGTTTCACCATCTATTTCCCATGAAGTGATGGGACCAGATTCCATGATCTTAGTTTTCTGAATGTAGAGCTTTAAAATAGTGCCATATTAATTTTAGAAAAAATGCTTTTAGTCTGCTAGGGTGAAACAAGTACAAGGCACTCAGGAGTCAAATGTATGTTTACTGGGCAATAACCATTTTAAGTGCTTGTTTCTGAGACATTTCCAAAGCACTGAATTGCCTACCTGGAGTGCAATGATATTATGTGAGAAATAGGTGAGCTTGCTTGTGTGTAGTGAGCAGCAGCTTGTATTTAGCTAGGATATGTCTATCTATGCAAATAACTGTTGTGGCATAATGTTATTGATGTGATACTTCACAGGATGCTTTTAAAATTTCTTCCCACAAAACCATAAATAAAACAGAAAGACAGCCTACAGGATGGGAACAAATTTGCAAACAATATGACTGACAAGGATTGATTTCCAAAATAAGCAAACACCTTGTTAAAAAAAACACCTTTTTTAATATTAAAAAAATCAAAAAAATGGGCAGAAGACCTAAATACACATTCCTCCAAAGATATGCAGATGCCCAATAGGCATATCAAAAGATGCTCAATATTGCAAATTATTAGAGAAATGCACATCAAAACTGCAATTAGATTTCATACCTCACCAGTCAGAATAGGCTTAATTAAAATTTTACAAATAGTAAGTGCTGGAGTGGGTGTGGAGAAAAGAGAACTCTCCCACACTGTTGGTGGGAATATAGATTGGCACAACCACCACAGATAACAGTACAGAGGTTCTTAAAAAATATATATATATATGGTCCAGCAATTCTGCTCTTGGGCATATATCTGGAGAAAACTATAATTACAAAAGAAAAATACACCATGATGTTCCCAGGAACACTACAATAGTGACAAGAAATGAAAGCAATCTATTAATAGATGCCCATCAACAGTTGAATGGATAAAGAAGGTGTGGTATATATGTGCAGTGGACTATTATATAGCCATAAAAGGTCTGAGATAATGCCATTTGCTTTGACATGGATGAACCCAGAGGTTATCATATTGAATGAAGTAAGTCAGAGAAAGACAAATATGTGAAATAACGTATTTGTGGATTCTTAGAAAGGATGAAAATAAACTTATTTACAAGACAAAAACAGTCTCATAGACATAGAGAATAAACTTGTGGTTACCAAAGGAAAAATAAATGGAGAGATAAATCAGGAGTTAGAAACTAACATATATACACTTCTATGCATGTGGAGAAATTATAGGACCTACTATATAGCATAGGAAATTATATTCAATATCTTGAAACAATGAAACAACCTATAAATAAAAATAATATGAATCACTTTGTTGCAAACCTGAAATTAACACAACATTGTAAACCCATTATACTTCAATTAGAATAAAATCAAATCAAATAAAGAGGCAAAAAAAAAAAAGTCTTTCCGAAAATGAAGCCACAAAGCAGGCTCTAACAAATAGGCATTAGCAAGGAAACAGGCGAAGGAGGAGATTGTGATATTAGCTCAGCACTAAATTAGGAAAAGTTGGCTTGTTTGAACAAATACGAAATTTTTCATAGAGGCAAAAGGGCCCTAAATACTGTAAAAAGAGGTCCTTAAACACTGTGAAAAGATAAACTTCAAATTCTGCTCTATAGATTAAAATATGTTTATTATCTAATGCATATAGTGATCTCAGATAAAGTGAAAAAGAGCACAATGAATGGATATTAATTTCTGCTAGAATTTTAGAAAAAAACCTTTAAAGACAACATTTCAGATTAAGAATACAATAAGTAAAATATTTTATCAGATTAAGCAAAATAATCAGCTCATATATCAAGATTAATTTCTATTAATGTATCCAGTTAAAGCTTTATACAGTCAGCAAAAACAAGACTGGGATCTGACTGTGGCTCATATCATGAACTCCTTATTGCCAAATTCAGACTTAAATTGAAGAAACAAGGAAAACCATTAGATGATTCAGGTATGACCTAAATCAAATCCCTTAAAGAAATAGATTTAAGGGATTAGATCTGATAGATAGAGTGCCAGATAAATTATGGACGGAGGTTCATGACATTGTACAGGATACAGGGATCAAGACCATCCCCATGGAAAAGGAATGCCAAAAGGCAAAATGGTTGTCTGGGGAGGCCTTACAAATAGCTGTGAAAAGAAGAGAAGTGAAAAGCAAAGGAGAAAAGGAAAGATATAAGCATCTGAATGCAGAGTTCCAAAGAATAGCAAGAAGAGATAAGAAAGATTTCTTCAGCAATCAATGCAAAGAAATAGAGGAAAAGAACAGAATGGAAAAGACTAGAGATCTCTTCAAGAAAAGTAGAGATACCAAGGGAACATTTCATGCAAATATAGGCTCAATTGGGGGCTTCCCTGGTGGCTCAGAGGTTAAAGCGTCTGCCTCCAATGTGGGAGACCCAGGTTCGATCCCTGGGTCGGGAAGATCCCCTGGAGAAGGGAATGGCAATCCACTCCAGTATTCTTGCCTGGAGAATCCCATGGACGGAGAAGCCTAATAGGTTATAGTCCACGGGGTCGCAAAGAGTCGA
>SJYX01007231.1:25500-54814 GCA_006410675.1 Oreotragus oreotragus | reverse complement strand
TACCCAATATGCCAGCAAATTTGGAAAACTCACCAGTGGCCACAGGACTGGAAAAGGTCAGTTTTCATTCCAATCCCTAAGAAAGGCAATGCCAGTGAATGCTCAAACTACCACACAATTGCACTCATCTCACATGTTAGTAAAGTAATACTCAAAATTATCCAAGCCAGGCTTCAGCAATACATGAACAATGAACTTCCAGATGTTGAAGCTGTTTTTTAGAAAAGGCAGAGGAACCAGATATTAAATTGCCAACATCCATTGGATCATCAAAAAAGCAAGAGTGTTTCAGGAAAACATCTATTTCTTCTTTATTTACTATGCCAAAGCCTTTGACTGTGTGGATCAGAATTAACTGTGGAAAATTCAAGAGATGGGAATACCAGACAACCTGACCTGCCTCTCGAGAAACCTATATGCAGGTCAGGAAGCAACAGTTAGAACTGGCCATGAAACAACAGACTAGTTCCAAATCTGGAAAGGAGTACGTCAAGGCTGTATATTGTCACCCTGTTTATTTAACTTCTATGCAGAGTACATCATGAGAAACACTAGGTTGGAAGAAGCACAAGCTGCATTCAAGATTGCCGGGAGAAATATCAATAACCTCAGATATGCAGATGACAACACCCTTATGGCAGAAAGTGAAGAGGAACTAAAAAGCCTCTTGATGAAAGTGAAAGAGGAGAGTGAAAAAGTTGGCTTAAAGCTCAACATTCAGAAAACAAAGATCATGGCATCCGTTCCTATCACTTCATGGGAAATAGATGGGGAAACAGTGGAAACAGTGTCTGACTTTATTTTTTTGAGCCCCAAAATCACTGGAGATGGTGACTGCAGCCATGAAATTAAAAGACGCTTACTCCTTGGAAGGAAAGTTATGACCAACCTAGCTAGCATATTCAAAGCAGAGACATTACTTTGCCAACAAAAGTCTGTCTAATCAAGGCTGTGGTTTTTCCAGTAGTCATGTATGGATGTAAGAGTTGGACTGTGAAGAAAGCTGAGCAGTGAAGAATTGATGCTTTTGAACTGTGGTGTTGGAGAAGACTCTTGAGAGTCCCATGGACTGCAAAAAGTTCTAACCAGTCCATTCTAAAGGAGATCAGTCCTGGGATTTCTTTGGAAGGAATGATGCTAAAGCTGAAGCTCCAGTACTTTGGCCACCTCATGTGAAGAGTTGACTCATTGGAAAAAGCTCTGATTCTGGGAGGGATTGGGGGCAGGAGAAGATGGGGATGACAAAGGATGAGATTGCTGGATGGCATCACCGACTCTATGGACCTGCGTGATTGAACTCCGGGAGTTGGTGATGGACAGGGACGCCTGGCGTGCTGCAATTCATGGAGTCTCAAAGAGTCAGACACGACTGAGCAACTGAACTAAACTGAACTGATCCAGTTAAAAGTGAAAGTGCTCATTGCTCAGTCAGGTTAGATTCTTGGCAATGTCATTGACTATAGCCCACCAGGCTCTTCTGTTTATGGAATTCTCCAGGCAAGCATACTGAAGTGGGTTGCCATTCCTTTCTCCAGGATAGCTTCCTGGGTACCAACCTGAGTCTCCTGCACTGTAGGCAGATTCTTGAGCATCTGATTCACAAAGGAAAAATGTATCCTACTAGCTGTTTAAAATTCCAAAATAAATAAAACTAAAAATTTTTACAAATATCCTATTTGTTCTTGCACTCTCCTTTTTCCCTGGACCAAACATTTTAATTTTCATGTAACTTTGTTAAACTAAATTATATCTTCTTGCTTGAATAAATTAATATGGTTTCATCTTTGGGAGCAGAGAAATCACTACAGAACATAGCATATATTTTACTATTATGCATTATTTCAAATATATTTAATATCACCCTTTCTAGATTTCATTCTTGCTGTAATTATACCACATTTGACAGACTGAATTACACTGAGATAATGGTATATTAAATCATCTATTATAAAGTAGTTTCCTTTCATATTAAACTTTTCCAAAGGAAAGTTAATATGATTCTTTCTTTGCAGCACATAGGAAGAAGTTAAAGTTTCTTTGTTTCTTACCATATTTATGTTTCATCTAACTCTTAGTCAAGTAATCATTTTCCTTTCTTTAAAAATGATTTGTAATTACAAAGACTATCAACTCTTCAGATTGTTCTGGGATTTTGGAAAATTATATTCATTCTTCCACCTGTCCAAGATATTTAAGAGAAGGGTGAAATGGTGTTAGCAGATTTTGGCAAATGTATTGTTCATGAAATATTACTGAACTTCTTCTAGCTGAGCCAGAATATCCAGTCTTGTCTTTTCTTGTAAAGACAAAGCATACATGAACATTTCCCTATTGTACTCTACAAGCTTGCTAATCTCACACAGAATGAGGCACTTGCTCAGAATCATTCCTAGTGATTTCCTGTACAGCCAAACCAAAAACAAAAAGCTATTTAATATTCTATCATCATTATTCTCATTTTCTATATTTAACAACTTCTCATATTATTCTTAATGGAAAAGTCATGCAATATTGAGCAATAACTGCAGTTAATTTCCTGCTGTATATCATTTGCATTTTTGTTGTTGGTGGAGAGTAATTACCATACTCTTATTATCATAATGATTGTCTTTTTTAGCTTATGAGAATATAGTGATCTCAACCCTCATTGATCTTACAATTGTATATTTTATTGTTCTCAATAATAATATCTTGGGATATATAAGACTTAAATTATTTTAAAAAATTATGTGATTCTACAGTAGCATGTTTTCTAAGTGGTTCAATTTAGAGAAAAAGTATTTTAAGCTTTATATTTTTTATCAAAAAACACAAAATCTTATATCTGTGACAGGATGATACTATCCTTTACTGCAAAGCAAATTACAGCTATATTATGCTATCATCACACAAGAAAATGTTTTTTTTTATTTCATTCAGATTCTATGTTTTATTTCTTTATATGTCAAAAGTTTGTTTTAAAACATTGTTATGAATTTACTTGCAACTTGTAATAAAATGTTGCTTTGGAAGAATTTTTAATAGAGATTCTTTCTACTAATGCTAACGTTTTATTAATATAAAATGTTTACCTTGTATGTCCTAAAATTATCAACTAAAACTTTACAAAATTGTGTGAAGACAGAAAAAAGACTAAAGAAATTACATTTTTAAGTATTAGGAAAAAATCTACAGATAATTCAAAACTATTAATACTACAAAAAATTGTCAACAATGTTCAACTTACATTTTACATCCAAACATATCCTCAGCATAGCTAGCTTCATTATTATGAGCTAGTTTACATGTCCATTTGATGAGGGGCAGATTTTAGAAATGAGTCATTATTTATACTAAATGTTAATATATCCAAGGAATGCCATTCCACAAAAATTGTAGATAATGAGAAATATAACTTACTTCCTTATTAACTCTCATTTGGTTCCAATCATCAACATATTCTGTACCATGAGAAAGACCACAAATGAAAGCACAGATGATCTGTATTTTAATCACTAAACAAATGTGTTCTTTTTATTTTTAATTGAGTTTTTATATTTAATTTTCTTCTCAGATGGAGGATAAATACAATACTGTGGTGGTTTCCATCACACATCAACATGAATCAGCCAACAGTATAAATTAAAATGGAGTATCAAAAAGCAATAAAGTGGATTATAAAGAAAGATAGTGACATTTTATTCCTGTATCCATAAGGAAATTTTTGATCATCAGAAGTATGCAAATCACAATTGCAAAGAAGAATCAGTAGAGATTAATATTGAACCCTGTGTTCTGACTGACAGAATGCTAATCATGATTGCATTGTTTAGGTGAATTCTGATAATCTACATATTATCAAAAAAATCTTTGAACCTTATTTTCCTTATTTCTTAAATGGAGAGAACATTACATTTGTATTACCCAGTTTGTTTGGTTATTAAAAAATTACTACACCAGGAGAAAAACTCAGTGTTAAATATGAGCTATTAATAGGTTATCTTTAAAAGGAACTTTTGGTGGACACAGTGGCAGGAATACACAGAAGAACCATACAGAAAAGATCTTCATTACCCAGATGATCATGAATGATATGTATTTACATATATATGTAATTGTATCTTACAATGGTATGATCACTCACTTAGGACCATACATTCTGGAATGTGAAATCAGGTGGGTGTTAGGAAGCATCAGTACAAACAAAGCTAGTGAAGGTGATGGAATTCCTGTGGAGCTATTTCAAATCCTAAAAAATAATGCTGTGAAAGTGCTGCACTCGATATGCCAGCAAATTTGGAAAACTCAGCTGTGGCCACAGGACTGGAAAAGTCAACTTTCATTCCAATCCCAAAGAAAGGAAATTGCTCAAACTACTGTGCAATTACACTCATCTCACAATGTGGGAGAATGCAGGTTTGATCCCTGGGTAAGGAAGATCCTCTGGAGAGGGAAATAGCAACCCACTCCAGTACTCTTGCTTGGAAAATCTCATGGACAGAGGAGTGTGGTAAGCTACAGTCCATGGGGTCAAAAAGATTTGGACCCGACTGAGCAAATTCACTCACTCACTCACTCACATGCTAGAAAAGTAATGCTCAAAATTCTCCAGGCCAGGCTTCAACAGTATATGAATCATGAATTCCACATGTTCAAGCTGGATTTAGAAAAGGCAGAGGAATGAGAGATCAAATTACTAGCATCTGTTGGATCATCAAAAAAGCCAGAAAATTAAAGAAAAAAAAATCAACTATTTTTGCTTTAGTGACTGTGCCAAAGTCTTTGTGTGGGTCACAACAAACTGTGGAAAATTATTAGAGGTGGGAATACCAGATCACCTGATCTGCCTCCTGAGATATCTGTATGCAGGTTAAGAAGTAACAGTTAGAACTGGACATGGAACAACAGACTGGTTCTAAATGGGGAAAGGAGTATTACAAGGCTATATATTTTCACCATTCTTATTAAACTTATGCAGAGGACATCATGAGAAATGCTGGACTGGATGAAGCACAGGCTGGAATCAAGATTGCCATGAGAAATATCAATAACCTCAGATATGCATATGATGTCACGCTTTTGGCAGAAAGTGAAGAACTAAAGAGCCTCTTGATGAAAGTGAAAGAGGAGAGTGAAAAAGTTAGGTTAAAACTCAAAGTTCAGAAAACTAAGGTCATGGCATCTGGTCCCATCACTTCATGGCAAATAGGTGGGGGTAAATGGAAAGAGTGACAGAATTTGCTTTTTTGCACTCCAAAATCATGGTGACTACAGTCATGAAACTAAAAGATCCCTGCTCCTTGGAAGAAAAGTTATGACTAACTTAGACAGCATGTTAAAAAGCAAAGATATTACTTTGTCAAGAAAAATCCATCTAGTCAAAGCTATGGTTTTTCCAGTAGTCATGTATGGATGTGAGAACTGGACTATAAAGAAAGCTGAGCACCAAAGAATTGATGCTTTTGAGCTGTGGTGTTGGAAAAGACTTGAGAGTCCCTTGGACTGCAAGGAGATCAAACCAGTCCATCCTAAAGGAAATCAGTCCTGAATATTCATTGGAAGGTCTGATGCTGAAGCTAAAACTCCAATATTTTGGCCACCTGATGTGAAGAACTGATTTTTTGAAGACCCTGATGTTGGGAAAGATGTAAGGCAGGAGGAGAAGTTTACAGCAGAGGATGAGATTGGTTGGATGACATTATTGATTCAATGGACATGAATTTGAGTAAAGTCTGGGAGTTGGTGATGGACTGAGAAACCTGGCATGCTGCAGTCTATGGGGTTGGACATGACTGAGCGACTGAACTGAACTGAAATGATTGATTTCATCTCCATCATCAGTGTAAGGTGTGTTTTGTTTCTGTCTCGGCTCAATAATTCCTGTTTGTTTACTCCCATTTGCACAGGGTCACATGATCACTGTAGCACCCTCAGCTTCACATGCTCTTAGGTTCAAAGCCAAAGATTCCTTTAAAATATACAATTTGGCTGCAAACAGCCTGGTTGATAAGGTTTGAATCATATTCCAACCATGAGTTACTGTGAACAAAGACAACAATTTTAAAATCTACAATCACATGTTTTTACACATGCAGAGGTGAAGTTCCACTAAAATCCCTTGTTCCATTAGAATGGTTAGGATTTTAATCCCCAGATCAAAACTATGGATCTTTACCACAAATATGGCATATGGATAGTGAAGACTCAAATAGTTTATCTAGTAAGAAAGCAAAAAGCAAACAATGGTTACATGTAAGGATTCACTGTTACAAAAAACCAGTCCATCCTAAAGGAAATCAGTCCTGAATATTCATTGGAAGGTCTGATGCTGAAGCTAAAACTCCAATATTTTGGCCACCTGATGTGAAGAACTGATTTTGTTAAGACCCTGATGTTGGGAAAGATGTAAGGCAGGAGGAGAAGTTTACAGCAGAGGATGAGATTGGTTGGATGACATTATTGATTCAATGGACATGAATTTGAGTAAAGTCTGGGAGTTGGTGATGGACTGAGAAACCTGGCATGCTGCAGTCTATGGGGTTGGACATGACTGAGCGACTGAACTGAACTGAAATGATTGATTTCATCTCCATCATCAGTGTAAGGTGTGTTTTGTTTCTGTCTCGGCTCAATAATTCCTGTTTGTTTACTCCCATTTGCACAGGGTCACATGATCACTGTAGCACCCTCAGCTTCACATGCTCTTAGGTTCAAAGCCAAAGATTCCTTTAAAATATACAATTTGGCTGCAAACAGCCTGGTTGATAAGGTTTGAATCATATTCCAACCATGAGTTACTGTGAACAAAGACAACAATTTTAAAATCTACAATCACATGTTTTTACACATGCAGAGGTGAAGTTCCACTAAAATCCCTTGTTCCATTAGAATGGTTAGGATTTTAATCCCCAGATCAAAACTATGGATCTTTACCACAAATATGGCATATGGATAGTGAAGACTCAAATAGTTTATCTAGTAAGAAAGCAAAAAGCAAACAATGGTTACATGTAAGGATTCACTGTTACAAATGATATTGAAATAGTTTGGTTTAACATTAAAAAAACAAAGAGTGTGTGGATGAAGCAAACCTAAACTCAAAGAATCTCAGGTTCCTAATCAACAAGCAAGTCAATGATTTCTTCTCAATTTTTGTGCCATAACAGAAACTGTACCTATAAAATGCTTAGTTTCATGTTTGACAGAAAAGCATTACATTGTATGTAAATACTACATTAAAATAATGAAATGATTATAAAATACTGAAATTCATAATTTAGCATTTAGTAATAAGAATTGATTTTAAAATTATGTTTTATTTATGTACTATAAAAATAAGCATGAATAGAGTGGTTTGAAGAATGGATAAAGTTACTTTGATGTGTAAACTTACTATATTGTTAAAGGAGAATATAAGTTAGATATATGGTTCAGTAAGTTCAGGTCAGTTACTCAGTCATGTCCAACTCTTTGCAGCCCCATGGACCGCACCATGCCAGGCTTTACTGTCCACACCAACTCCCAGAGTTTTCTCAATCTCATGTCCATCAGGTTGGTGATACTATCCAACAAGCTCATCCTCTGTCATACACTTCTGCCTTCAAACTTTTCCAGCAGTAGGGTATTTTCAATTGAGTCAGTTCTTCACATCAAGTGGCCAAAGAATTGGAGTTTCAACTTCAGTATTTGTACCTTGAGAACCCCACAAACAGTTTGAAAAGGCAAAAAGATGGGACACTGAAAGATGAAATCCCCAGGTTGCCCAATATTCTACTGGGGATGAGTGGAGAAATAGCTCCAGAAAGAATGATGAGATGGGGTCAAAGGAAAAATAAATAAATAATATCCAATTGTGGATGTGACTGGTGATGATAGAAGAAATGGAGTAGCCATCATTGTCAACAAAAGAGTCTTAAAAGCAGTACTTGGATGTAATCTCACAGGTGACATATTGATTTCTGTTCATTCCTAAGGGAAACCATTCAATATCACAGTAAGTCAAGTCGATATCCCAACCAGTAACACTGAAGAAGCTGAAGTTAAATGGTTCTATCAAGCCCTATAAGACCTTCTAGAACTCATACCCACAAAAGATGTCCTTTTATTTACTGGGGACTGGAATGCAAAAGGGGAAAGTCAGGAGATACCTGGAGTAGCAGGCAAATTTGACTTTGAAGTGCAGAATGAAGCAGGACAAAGGCTAAATGAGTTTTGAAAAGAGAATGCACTGGTCAAAGCAAACACTCTCTTCCAACAACACAAGAGAAGACTCTACACATGAACATCACCAGATGGTCAACATTGAAACCAGATTGATTATATTCTTTGGAGCCAAAGATAGAGAAACTCTATACAGTCAGCAAAAATAAGACCAGTAGCAGACTGTGGCTGAGACNGGTCAAAGCAAACACTCTCTTCCAACAACACAAGAGAAGACTCTACACATGAACATCACCAGATGGTCAACATTGAAACCAGATTGATTATATTCTTTGGAGCCAAAGATAGAGAAACTCTATACAGTCAGCAAAAATAAGACCAGTAGCAGACTGTGGCTGAGACCATGAACTCTCTATTGCCAAATTCAGACATAAATTGAAGAAACTAGGAAAAACCACTAGAACATACAAGCATGACCAAATTAAATCCCTTATGATTATATAGTGAAAGTGAGAAATAGATTCAAGGGATTAGATCTGATTAACACAGTACCTGAAGAACTACAGATGGAAGTTCATGACATTGTACAGGAGGCAGCAATCAAGACCATCTCTAAGAAAAAGAAGTGCAGAGAAGCAAAATGGCTGCCTGAAGAGGCCTTACAAATATCTGTGGAAAGAAGAAAAGTGAAAGGCAAAGGACAAAAAGAAAGAGAAACCCATTTGAATGCAGAGTTCCAAATAATAGCAAACAGATATAAGAAAACCTTCCTCAGTGATTAATGACTAGAATAAAGGGAAACCATAGAATGGGAAAGACCAGAGATCTCTTTGAGAAAATTAGAGATGGCAATGGAATATTTCATCCAAAATGGGTATAATAAAGGACAGAAGTGACATGAATCTAATACAAACAGAAGACATTAAGGACGGTTGGCAAGAATACACAGAAGAACTATACAAGAAAGATCTTTCATGACCCAGATCACACAAAGTTTTGATCACTTATCTAAGCCAGACATCCTGGAATGCAAAGTCAAGTGGGCTTTAGGAAGCATCCCTTCGAACAAAGCTTGTAGAGGTGATGGAATTCCAGTTGAACTATTTCAAATTCTAAAAGATAATGCTGTTAAAGTGCTGCACTTAATACGCCAATGAATGTGGAAAACTTAGCAGTGGCCACAGGACTGGAAAATGTAAGCTTTCTTTCCAATCCCAAAGGAAGGTAATGCGAAAGAATGTTCAGACTAGCACTCAATTGCACTCATCTCACACACTAACAAATTAATGCTCAAAATTCTCCAAGTCAGGCTTTAATAGTACGTGAACTGGAACATGAAGATGTTCAAGTTGGATTTGGAAAAGACAGAGTAACCAGAGATCAAATTGCCAACATCCACTGGATTATAAAGCAAGAAAGTTCCAGAAAAACATTTATTTCTGCTTTATTGATTACATCAAAGCCTTTGACTGTGTGAATCACATCAATGTGTGAAGAATTCTTAAAGAAATGGGAATACCAGACAACCTGAACTGCCTCCTGAGAAATGTATATGCATGTCAAGAAGCAACAGTTAACATTGAACATGAAACAACAGACTGGTTCCAAATTGGGAAAAGAGTATGACAAGATTGTATATTATCACCCTGCTTATTTAATTTCTATGCATAGTACATCATGCGAAATGCTGGGCTGGATGAACCACAAGCCGAAATCAAGATGGCTGGGAAAAATATTAATAACATCAGATACAAAGATGACCCTACCCTTATAGCAGAAAGCCAAGTGGAACGAAAGGGTCTCCTGATGTAAGTGAAAGAGGAGAATAAAAAAGTTGGCTTAAAACTCAACATTCAGGAAATTAAGATCATGGCATCCATCACTTCATAAAAAATATATGGGGAAACAGTGGAAACAGTGACATATTTAATTTTGGGGGATTCCAAAATCACTGCAGGTGGTGACTGCAGCCATGAAATTAAAATGCACTTTCTCCTTGGAAGAAAAGCTATAACCAGTCTAGACAACTTATTAAAATGCAGAGACATTATATTACCAACAAATGTCCATCTTGTCAAAGCTATGGTTTTTCAAGTAGTCATGTATGGAAGTGAGAGTAGGATTATAAAGAAAGCTAAGTGCTGAAAAATTGATGCTTTTTAATTGTGATGTTGGAGAAGACTCTTGAGAGTCCCTTGGACTGAAAGAGATCAAACCAGTTCACCCTGAAGGGAATCAATCATGAATATTCATTGGAGGGACTGATGCTGAGACTGAAACTCCAATACTTTGGCCACCTGATGAGAAGCACTGACTCATTGGAAAAGACCCTGATGCTGTGAAATACTCAAGGAAGGAGAAGAAGGGGATGACAGAGGATGAAATGGTTGGATGGCATCACTGACTTGATTGAAATAAGTTTGAGCAACTTCCAGGAGTTGGTGATGGACAGGGAGTCATGGTGTGTTGCAGTCTATAAGGTCAAAAAGAGTCAGACAGGACTGAATAATTGAACTGAACTGAATGTATTGGCATCACCAACTCGATGGACGTGAGTTTGAGTGAAATCTGGGAGTTGGTGACTGACAGGGAGGCCTGGGGTGCTGTAATTCATGGGGTCGCAAAGAGTCAGACACGACTGAGGGACTGAACTGAACTGAACTGAAGTGAACGTATTGGATAATGAGTTGACCACCAGGGAGCCTTAAAGTTAACAAGAAATTCTCTTTGAACTTGAATTAATCTTTATTTTAGAAAATGAAATAAGGTACTAATAATTAATAAAGATAACATATATTAGAAAATGAAATTAATATTAAGGAGTGCTCCCCTTTTGTTCACATAAAATACATCTTATAAGCACTCTATGTCATAGCAAAAAATGGCACACCTTTCCTCTTTCATTAGATGGAGACAGGCTATAAAGTTATTCATCCTGAGGCCAGTACTTATGGAAGGTTATATATAAGGTTATGAAAGACTAAAGGAATGCTAATGTACAGCATTTATGTTTATTAATTGGCTTCTCCTGATGGAGCATTACATAATTAACTCTAATTAAGGTTTATACTGTGTTAATTTCCTGTCTTTAATGGGTTGAAACTCTCTCCAGGTAATCCATGTCCATCCTGGGCCTGTACTCTTATTTCCAATTATTATCATGAACTTAGCTAGAGAGAGTTGGTTGATTAATAAAGCTAGCCAAAATTAAAGCAATAGTTATGGGTTTATTTACTGACAGCAATAATGTAAGCAAGATACCAGAAATAATGCATCCTCACTGCCAGTGTTCTGTTTTTCTACACTGGAGACACATGATGTTTGGTAGGGGCAATCATCTAATTGCCAGAGGATTACTGAGTAAAAGCCTCCTGCTGTTCTATAAACCCTCTAAAAGCTGGGAGGAGGATGAAGAGGAATGTCTAGGGTGGAAAAGCACTGACTCCTAAGAGTGCAAAAACATGTTCTAAAGGCACTGCTGCACCCCCATAAAGTGTCAGCAGAGGCAAATGGAAAGGCCTCAATAGAAGGGCCTTGCAAGTAACCTCTAGAGGAGGCATTGGGGTAACAAGATGGCTATGTTTCTGAGCACAGTCAACCAGGGTGCCTGAGTCCTTTACTGAAGCAACATTCAGAGTCTGAGATGCGCCAGCTGCTGACCAGTTCTGTGGAGGGGAAGGCAGCCTTTATTCATGACATTTTGCAGGTAAAGCCTTGCCTGAAAAAAATCACACATAGGATTTGGCCTGAAGCCAAGCTTCATATTTATTTAAGAAACAGCAATAAAAATGTTCCTTTTCTTTAGGTTTCTCTTGCATTTGAAATTTTATTTTATTTTAAAAACTTAATTATTTACTCTAATTGGAGGCTAATTACTTTACAATATTGTAGTGGTTTTTGCCATACATTGACATGAATCAGCCATGAGTGTACATGTGTTCCCCATCCTGAATGCCCTTCCCACCTCCCTCCCCATCTCAACCCTCAGGGTCATCCCAGTGCACCAGCCCTGAGCACTCTGTCTCATACATCTAACCTGGAATGGAAATTCTATTTCACATATGGTAATATACATGTTTCAATGCCATTCTCTCAAATCATCCCACTCTTGCCTTCTCCCACATAGTCCAAAGGTCTATTCTTTACATCTGTGTGTGTGTCTCTCTCTCTATTTTTAATATTTTATGTTATTATTTTTTAATTACTTTACAATATTATATTGGTTTGCCATACATTGACATGAATTTGCCACAGATGTACACGTGTTCCCCATTCTGAACCCCCTTCCACCTCCCTCCCCATACCATCCCTCTGCGTCATCCCAGTGCACCAGCCCTGAGCATCCTGTATCACGCATCAAACCTGGACTGGTGATTCATTTCATATATGATATTACACATGTTTCAATGCCATTCTCCCAAATCATCCCACCTTCACCCTCTACCACAGAGTCCAAAATACTGTTCTATACATCTGTACCTCTTTTGCTGTCTCGCATAGAGGGTTATCATTACCATTTTTCTAAATTCCGTATATATACATTAATATACTGTATTGGTGTTTTTCTTTCTGACTTATGTCACTCTGTATAACAGGCTCCAGCTTCATCCACCTCATTAGAACTAATTCAAACGCATTCTTTTTAATAGCTGAGTAATATCCCACTGTGTATATGTCCCACACATTTCTTATCCATTCATCTGCTGTTTGACATCTAGGTTGCTTCCATATCCTAGATATTGTAAACAGTGCTGCAATGAACATTGGGGTACATGTATCTCTTTCAACTCTGGTTTCCTTGGTGTATATGCCCAGTAGTGGGATTGCCGGGTGTATGACAGTTCTATTTCCAGATTTTAAGGAATCTCCACACTGTTCTCCATACTGGCCGTACTAGTTTGCTTTCCCACCACCAGTGTAAGAGGGTTCATTTTCCTCCACCCCATCTCCAGGTTTTATTACCTGTAGATATTTTGATAGCGGCCATTCTGACCAGCGCCAGATGGTACCTCATTGTGGTTTTGATTTGCATTTCTTTAATAATAGGTACTATTGAGCATCTTTTCATATGTTTGTTAGCCATCTCTATGTCTTCTTTGGAGAAATGTCTGTTTAGTTCTTTGGCCTGTTTTTTAATTGGGTTATTTATTTTTCTGGAATTGAGCTGAATGCTGCTGCTGCTGCTAAGTCACTTCAGTCGTGTCCGACTCTGTGTGACCCCATAGACGGCAGCCCACCAGGCTCCCCCGTCCCTGGGATTCTCCAGGCAAGAACACTGGAGTGGGTTGCCATTTCCTTCTCCAATGCATGAAAGAGAAAAGTGAAAGTGAAGTCGCTCAGTCTATCCGACTGTTAGCGACCCCATGGACTGCAGCCCACCAGGCTACTCCGTACATTGGATTTTCCAGGCAAGAGTACTGGGGTGGGGTGCCATTGCCTTCCCCGTGAGCTGAATGAGCTGCTTGTATATTTTTGAGATTAATTCTTCATCAGTTGCTTTGTTTGCTATTACTTTCTCCCACTCTGAAGGCTGTCTTTTCACTTTGCTTAGAGTTTCCTTCATTATGCAAAAGCTTTTAAGTTTAATTAGGTCCCATTTGTTTATTTTTGCTTTTTTTCCATTTCTCTAAGAGGTGTGTCATAGGGGATCATGCTATGATTTATGTCAGAGAGTGTTTTGCCTATGATTTCCTCTAGGAGTTTGTTTCTGATCTTACATTTAGATCTTTAATCAATTTTGAGTTAATTTTTGAGTATGGTGTTAGAAAGTGTTCTACTTTCAGTCTTTTACAAGTGGTTGACCAGTTGTCTCAGCACCACTTGTTAAAGAGATTGTCTTTTCTACATTGTATATTTTTGACTCCTTTGTCAAAATAAGGTGACCATAGGTGTGTGGATTTATCTTTGGGCTTTCTATTTTCTTGCATTGATCTATGTTTCTGTCCTCGTGCCAGTACCATATTGTCTTAATGACTGTAGCTTTGTAGTAGAGCCTGAAGTCAGGCAGGTTGATTCCTCCAGTTCCTTTTTTTTTTTTTTTAAGGGGATCATGCTATGATTTATGTCAGAGAGTGTTTTGCCTATGATTTCCTCTAGGAGTTTGTTTCTGATCTTACATTTAGATCTTTAATCAATTTTGAGTTAATTTTTGAGTATGGTGTTAGAAAGTGTTCTACTTTCAGTCTTTTACAAGTGGTTGACCAGTTGTCTCAGCACCACTTGTTAAAGAGATTGTCTTTTCTACATTGTATATTTTTGACTCCTTTGTCAAAATAAGGTGACCATAGGTGTGTGGATTTATCTTTGGGCTTTCTATTTTCTTGCATTGATCTATGTTTCTGTCCTCGTGCCAGTACCATATTGTCTTAATGATTGTAGCTTTGTAGTAGAGCCTGAAGTCAGGCAGGTTGATTCCTCCAGTTCCTTTTTTTTTTTTTTTCTCAAAATTACTTTGGCTATTTGAGGTTTTTTGTATTTCCATACAGATTGTGAAATTATTTGTTCTAGTTCTCTGAAAAATATCCTTGGTAGCTGATAGTGATTGGATTGAATCTATAGATCACTTTAGGTAGTATACTCATTTTCACTATATTGATCTTCTGATCCATGAACATGGTATATTTCTCCATCTATTTGTGTCATCAATGATTTCTTTCATCAGTGTTTTATAGTTTTCTATATATAGGTCCTTTGTTTCTTTAGGTAGATTTATTGTTATTAAATTCCTATTCTATTCTTTTCACTGCAATGGTGAATGGAATTATTTCCTTAATTTCTCTCTGGTTTCTCATTGTTAGTATATTGAAATGTAAGGGATTTCAGTGTGTTAATTTTATATTCTGCTACTTTACTGTATTCATTGATTAGCTCTAGTAATTTTCTGGTGGTGTCCTTAGGGTTTTCTATGTAGAGAATCATGTCATTTGCAAACAGGGAGAGTTTTACTTCTTCTTTTCCAATCTGGACTCCTTTTATTTCCTTTTATTTTCTGATTGCTGGGGCCAAAACTTCCAGAACTATGTTGAATAATCATTGTTAGTATATTGAAATGTAAGGGATTTCAGTGTGTTAATTTTATATTCTGCTACTTTACTGTATTCATTGATTAGCTCTAGTCATTTTCTGGTGGTGTCCTTAGGGTTTTCTATGTAGAGAATCATGTCATTTGCAAACAGGGAGAGTTTTACTTCTTCTTTTCCAATCTGGACTCCTTTTATTTCCTTTTATTTTCTGATTGCTGGGGCCAAAACTTCCAGAACTATGTTGAATAATAATGGTGAGAGTGGACACCGTTGTCTTGTCTTTAGGGGAAAAACTTTTAATTTTTCACTATTGAGGACAAAGTTTTCTGTGGGTTTATCATATATGGTTTTTATTAGGTTGAGGCACGTTCCTTCTATGCCTGCTTTCTGGAGAGTATTTATCATAAATGGATGTTGAATTTTGTCAAAGGCTTTCTCTGGATTTATTGAGGTAATCATATGTTTTTTTTTTTTAATCTTTTAATTTGTTAATTTGATTTGTCACATTGATTTGTGGATACTGAAGAATCCTTGTATCCCTGGGATAAAGCCCATTTGGTCGTGATGTATGATTTATTAAATATGTTGTTGGATTCTATTTGCTAAAATTTTGTTAAGGATTTTTGCATCTATGTTCATCAGTGATGTCGGCCTGTAGTTTTATTTTTCTAGGCACCTTTGTCTGGTTTTGGTATTAGAGTGATTTTGGCCTCATAGATTGGGTTTGGCAGTTTACCTTCCTCTTCAATTTTCTGGAAGAGTTTGAGTAGGATAGGTGTTAATTCTTTTCTAAATTTTAGGGAAAATTCACCTGTGAAGCCATCTGGTCCTGGGCTTTTGTTTGTTGGAAGATTTATGATTACAGTTTCGATTTCTGTGCTTGTGATGGGTCTGTTAAGATGTTCTATTTCTTTCTGGTTCAGTTTTGGAAGATTATACTTTCCTAATAATTCATCCATTTCTTCCAAGTTGTCATTTTATTGCCAATTAGTTGCTGATAGTAGTCTCTTACGATCCTTTGTATTTCTGTGTTGTCTCTTGTGATTTCTCCATTTTCATTTCTAATTTTGTTGATTTAATTCTTCTTCTTTTTTCCTTGATGAGTCTGTCTAATGGTTTGTCTATTTTATTTATCTTCTCAAAGAACCAGTTATTAGTTTTGTTGATTTTTGCTATGGTCTCCTTTGTTTCTTTTTCATTTATGTCTGTTCTAATTTTTATGATTTCTTGCCTTCTACTAACCCTGGGCTGCTTCATTTCTTCTTTTTCAAGTTGCTTTAGGTGTAAAGATACATTATTTATTGGATTTTTCTCTTGTTTCTTGAGGTAAGCTTGTTTTTCTCTGAACCTTTCCCTTATCACTGCTTTTACTGAATCCCATAGGTTTTGGGATGTTGTGTTTTCATTTTCATTCATTTTCTATGCATATTTTGATTTCTTTTGTGATTTGTTTTTCAGAAGTGTGTTGATTAGCTTCCATATGTTTATATTTTTAATATTTTTTTCCCTGTAGTTGACATCTAACCTTACTGCACTGTGATCAGAAAAGATACTTGAAATGATTTCAGTTTTTGAATTTACCAAGGCTAGATTTATGGCCCAGGATGTGATCTACCCTGGAGAGTGTTCCATGTGCAGTTGAGAAAAAATGTGAAATTCATTGTTTTGAGATGAAACATCCTTAGATATCAATTAGGTTTTAACTGGTATATTGCATCATTTAAAGTTTGTGTTTTCTTGCTAATTTTCTGTTTGGTTGTTCCATCCATAGGTGTGAGTGTGGTATGAAAGTCTCCCACTATTATTGTGTTACTGTTAATTTCCCCTTTCATACTTGCTAGCATTTGCCTTACATATTGCAGTGCTCCTATGTTGGATACCTATATATTTATAATTGTTATATCTTCTTCTTGGATTGATCCTTTGATCATTATGTAGTGTCCTTCTTTGTCTCTTTTCACAGCCTTTATTTCAAAGTCTATTTTATCTAATATGAGTATTGCTACTCCTGCTTTCTTTTGGTCTCTATTTGCATGAAATATATTTTTCCAGTCCTTCACTTTCAGTCTGTATGTGTTCCTTGTTTTAAGGTGGATCTCTTGTAAACAACATATATAGGGGCCTTCTTTTTTTATCCATTCAGCCGTTCTTTGTCTTCTGGTTGGGGCATTCAACCATGTACATTTAAGGTAATTATTGATAATTATGATCTTGTTGACATTTACTTTGTTGTTTTAGGTTCGAGTTTATAAACCTTTTTTGTGTTTCCTGTCTAGAGCATATCCTTTGGCATTTGTTGAAGAGCTGGTTTGGTGGTGTTGAATTTTCTCAGCATTTGCTTGTCCATGAAGCTTTTGATTTATCCTTCATATTTGAATGAGATCCTTGCTGGGTATAGTAATCAGGGTTGTAGATTTTTTTTCTTTCATCACTTTAACTATGTCCTGTCATTCCCTTTTGGCCTGAAGAGTTTTTATTGAAAAATCAGCTGTTATCTTTATGGGACTCCTCGTCTGTGTTATGTGTTGCTTTTCCCTTGCTGTTTTTAATACTTCTTTTTGTTTGATCTTCGTTAATTTGATTAATATCTCTTTTTTTAAATTTTTAAAAAAATTTTTGCCTTGGGTTTATCCTCTTTGGGACTCTCTGGGTTTCTTCAACTTTGGTGGGTATTTCCTTCCCCATTTTAGGGAAGTTTTCAACTCTTATCTCCTTAAGGATTTTCCCATGGCTTTTCTTTTTGTCTTCTTCTTCTGGGACTCCTATGATTTGAATGTTGGGGCATTTAACATTGTCCCAGAAGTCTCTGAGGTTGTCCTCATTTCTTTTAATTCTTTTTTCCTCTCTGCTTCATTTATTTCCACCTATCTTCCAACTCACTTATTCTGTTTTCTGCCTCAGTTATTTTATTGTTGGTTCCCTCCAGAGCATTTTTGATCTCAGTTATTGCATTATTCATTATTGATTGTCTCTCTCTTGGTTTTTTTTTTTTTTCCTTCTAAGTCCTTGTTAAGCATTTCTTGCATCTTCTCAATCATTGTCTCTGGTCTATTTGTCTGTAACTCCGTTTTGTTTTCAAGATTTTGGATCATTTTTACTATCGCTATTCTGAATTCTTTTTCAGGTAGACTCCCTATCTCTTCCTCTTTTGTTTGGTTAGTTGGGCATCATGTTCCTTTACCTGCTGAATATTTCTGTGCCTTTTAATTTTGTTTAGATTTCTGTGTTTGGGGCGGTCTTTCTGTAAGCTGGAGGTTTGTAGTTTCTCTTTAATGTGGAGTTTGCTCCCTGTGGGTGGGTTTGGACCAGTGGCTTGTCAAGGTTACCTGGTTAGAGAAGCTTGTGTTGGTGTTCTGGTGGGTGGAGATCGATCTCTTCTCTCTGGAATGCAACAAAGTGTCCAGTAGTGAGTTTTGAGGTGTCTATGGGTTTGATGTGACTTTGGGCAGCCTGTATTTTAATGCTTAAGGATATGTTCCTGTGTTGCTGGAGAATTAGCATGATATGTCTTGCTCTGGAACTTGTTGCTCTAGAATGGAGCTTGGTTTCAGTGTGGGTATGGAGGCTTTTGGATGAGCTCTTGACAATTAATGTTCCCTGTAGTCAGGCGTTCTTTGATGTTCTTAAGTTTTGCATTTAAGCCTCCTCTGGCTTTCAGTCTTGTTCTTACAGTAGCATCAAGACTTCTGCATCCATGTAGCACAGATGATAAAACATCTAGGTTAATGGTGAAAAACTTCTCCGCAGTGAAAGACACCCAGAGAGGTTCATAGAGTTGCACGGAGAAGAGAAGAAGGAGGAGGGAGATAGAGGTGACCAGGAGGAACTAAGAGGGGAAATCAAAAGGGAAGAGAGCAGTCTAGCCAGTAATCAATTCCCAATGTGCTCTCCACTGTCTGGAACACCCTGAGATGTTCATGGAGTTACATAGAAAAGAGAAGAGGGAGAAAGAGATAGAGGTGACCACGAGGAGAAGAGAGATAGGCAAAAGAGGATAGACCAGTCTAGCGAGTAATCAGTTCCCTAAATGTTCTCCACCGTCTGGAAAACCCAGAGAGATTCACAGATTTAAGTAAAAAAGAGAAGAGGGAGAGAGGAGATAGAGTAACCTGGGGGAGAAAAGAGAGAGTCAAAAAGGGAGAGAGCAATCAAGCCAGTAATCACATCCCTAAGTAAAAATGGGTACTGAAGATTTGATTCTTAAAGGTACAAAATTGATAACAAACACCAAAAAGCAAAGATTAAAAATCTAGAGTAGAGGTTAGACTCTCAAAAATACAATGTTAAAAATACAAAACAAAATCAATCACAAAAATTATATATATATATATATATATATATATATATATATAGTGACATTTGCTTTAAAAATAGGGTCTTCCAAATCATCCCACCCTCTCCGTGGTGGATTCATGTCAATGTATCCCAAAACCAATACAGTACTGTAAAGTAAAATAAAGTAAATAATAATAATAATAGGGTCTTTTTTGCAATGTAAGAATAGGTTATAAAATTGAAAATTGTAAGATCAATAAAGAACTTAAACAAACACAAAATGATAATAGTAAAAATATATCTAGGAATTTATTTGGAGCTGTTGAGGGTAGTGTGGGGTCAGTTCAGTTTCAGACAGTTCCTTGTTACAGCTTATACTTTTTCTGAAGATCTATAGGCCCCTTCCAATGCTTGCTAAGTCGCTTCAGTCATCTCCGACTCTGTGTGACCCCATAGATGGCAGCCCACCAGACTCCCCCGTCCCTGGGATCCTCCAGGCAAGAATGCTGGAGTGGGTTGCCATTTCCTTCTCCAATGCATGAAAGTGAAAAGTGAAAGTGAAGTTGCTCAGTCGTGTCTGACTCCTAGTGACCTCATGGACTGCAGCCTACCAGACTCTTCCATCCATGGGATTTTCCAGGCAAGAGTACTGGAGTGGGGTGCCATTGCCTTTTCCACTTCCAATGCTTAGTCAATGCTAACTACAAGGTTTTAATCTCCTGCACCTGTTACTTCTAGAGCAGTTCCTTCTTTGTTCATTTTGGCTTCCTCTGTTTGCAAGTCTCTTCACTGTCTAATTTCCACCCTGACACAAGGGAGCAAAAGTGGTCACTTATATAGGCTCACTTGTTCAGTTGTGTTGTGGGGAGGGAGGAACACTGCAAACAAATATCATTGGCATGTGTGGGGAGTGCTCACAGTGTATGCACCACACTGGGTTTGCCCCAGCTCATGGCACATGTGCTTTCCCAGTCTACACTGCTCAGGCTCCAGGTAGCTCTGAAAGGCAACTGTCCAAAACAGGCCCTGTGTTGCATGCATTTCCCAGGTCTAAGCTGCTCAAGTTCAGGTTCTCGGGGACTCTACAAAGGCACAGACTTGATTGGGCCTGTGTTTTGTGCCCTTCCCAGGTCCAAGCAGCTCAGGCGACCAGGTGCTTGGTGAACGCACTGTCTCAGGTATATTTAATCACCTCCCTAGTCCCAGCCACTGGGTTTCCTGTGTGAGCAGCAAGAGCACTCTCTCTGGTGTGCTGTGTATCTCCTCTGGGAGCTGTTTTCAGGCTGTGATCATTCTTGCAGATATTAACTGTCCAGAATCCCAGGAAGACTTCATTAGCAACTGAAAGTCTGCTCACAGTTTGGTGGAGGATGCTGTCTCTGGGGCCGAGGTTACCCTTTGCCTTTCAGCTCTGGCTGTTACCTGCCTGCGTCTCTGCCTCCAACGGGAGGAGAGGCTGGTCTGCAGCCAGCCAGCTCTCCTTTGGTGTTCGCTAAATCCTTTTTCTGTGAGCCGGCCAGGATGTGCCTTAGATTAGAGCTTTTTGCAGGAAAGTTCTCTCACTCTCTCTCTTTTTTTCTTCTCTCTCTAGTTATACTATAGTTTGGGTTTCTATCTCATGTTAGCTCCTTCAGAATGTCCTCAGGGCATTCAGGCCCAGTACTTACCATAAGAATGAAACCCTTGCCTCCCTGGTCAACCCCTGTTTGCTGCTGCTGGCGGAAGCGAGAGTCTGGGGTATTTCTCCACTGGGAGTTATGGTTAAGGCCCATATTTTGTGGTTGTTTTTTTTTTTTTTTTTCCCCTTCCCATTATGTTGCCCTCTGATATTCCAAAACTCCTAACAGACCCGCTGGTGAGAGGATTCCCTGGCATTTGGAAACTTCTCCTCCTTCAGGAATCCCTCCCTGGAATGGGTCTGAGGCCCTAATTCTTTTGTCTCTCTTTTTCTCTATTATATTTTGTCCTACCTCCTTTCAAAGAGAATGAGCTGCCTTTCTGGGTGTCTGGTGTCCTCTATTAGCATTCAGAAATAGTTTTGTGGAAGTTGCTCATCATTCACATGATCTTTTGGTGAATTTGTGGGGAATAAAGTGGTCTCCCTGTCCCATTCCTCCACCATCTTCTGTATTTGACATTTTAAATCTGCTTTTGAAACCTGTCTCATGGAATATGTTGTATTTAATTCATTTCTCCTCTGTGATTTCAATAAACCATGAAGGTTCCTCACGATTAGATTTTTGAGCATTCTTCTTCCCTTTGACTTCAACCATTACCTACTACTGTTAGTAGTTCTAACTACAGTTAGAACTGTCCATGGAACAACAGATGTGTTCCAAATCACGAAAGGAGTATGTCAAGGTTTTATATTGTCACCCTGCTTATTTAACTTCTATGCAGAGTACATCATGAGAAATGCTAGCCTGGATGAAAAGCACAATCTGCAATCAAGATTGCTGGGAGAAATATCAAACACCATAGATATGCAGATGACACTAGCCTTATGGCAGAAAGTGAAGAAGAACTAAAGAGCCTCTTGATGAAAGTGAAAGAGGAGAGTGAAAAAGTTGGCTTAAAACTCAGCATTCAGAAACTAAGATCATGGCATATGGTTCCATCACTTCAAGGCAAAAAGATGGGGAAACAGTGGAAATAGTGAAAGACTTTATTTTCTTGGGTTCCAAAATCACTGCAGATGGTGACTGTAGCCATGAAATTAAAATGATATTTGCTTCTTGGGAAAAAAGCTATGGCTAACTTAGACAGCATATTAAAAAGCAGAAACATTACTTTGCCAATAAAGATCTGTCTAGTCAAAGCTACGGTTTTCCCTGTAGTCATGTATGGATGTGAGAGTTAGAATATAACGAAAACTGAGTGCCAAAGAATTGATGCTTTTGAACTGCGGTGTCAGAGAAGACTTTTGAGAGTCCCTTGGACTGCAGGAGATCCAAACAGTCCATCCTAAAGGAAATGTGTCTTGAATATTCATTGAAACAACTGATGCTGAAACTGAAACTCCAATATTTTGGCCACCTAATGCGAAGAACTGACTCCTTGGAAAGGACTCTGATGCTGGTAAAGACTGAAGGTGGGAAGAGAAAGGGACGACAGAGGATGAGATGTTTGAATGGCATCACCGACTCTATGGACATGAGTTTGAGTAAGCTCTAGGAGTTGGTGATGGATAGGGAGGCCTGGTGTGCTGCAGTCCATGGGGTTGCAAAGAGTCAGACATGATTGTACAACTGAACTGATTACCTACTACTGATTATTTACAAATATCCAGTTCTTGTTCATCTATGGACATGAGTTTGAGTAAGCTCTAGGAGTTGGTGATGGATAGGGAGGCCTGGTGTGCTGCAGTCCATGGGGTTGCAAAGAGTCAGACATGATTGTACAACTGAACTGATTACCTACTACTGATTATTTACAAATATCCAGTTCTTGTTCAGATTGCCCTCCTGAATTCAACTCAGAATTCCCACTCCAGAGTGAATTGGTTGTTTCGCCAGGTAACTTTCTTTTCTTTCCAATTCCTCTGCTATTGATTGTTATCATTTACTCTGAATCTATCAATCTACTAACCTCAGAAACCTCAATGATTAGTTTTTTGTTTTCATTTTTTTTTAATCACCAATCAAGTCCTTTAGTCAGCAAGTGTTGTTGAATATTTTTAAGCATTCTTGATTCTCTACCACTCAACCCCCACTTCCTTTTTTGTAGATCTTTTTTTATCTGAAATTTTACGTTTTCATTCCAAAATCTGTTTTCTTTCTGTTTTCATTTCTTCATCCTTTCCATTGGCATCAGTTTCTGTTCAAAACATATACGTTTCGAGTCCATGACAATCTTACATTCTCTGTATCTCTCTAGGATTCAACATTTCTAGACTCTCCACTTGTCTCAAATTCTTACTGTTAATAAAAAGCAGCAAACCATGCTTCTAACTTTTATTCATAAGCTTTCTATTTATTCCCTATATATCTTTGTATAAATCCTTTTGCTTGACTGATATATATTTTATTTATTGTTTTCTCCACTGTTAAACTCCTATATAGGCTGTTAAAGTTTAATTGAAATATCAGTTTTTGTCCCTTCTCAGGGATCATCCTATATAAACTTCACTGACCTAACATACTCCTCAATTATACATTTACAGGTCTGCTTCATTTATTCGATTGTAAACTACTCAAAGGCTTCACTGTTTCATTCATTTTTGTGTCCTTATATTTTTCTGACAGTTAAAAGAAGATGATGCATGATTTTACATAAAGGAATATTCATTTAAAAATACTTATGATTATTATGGCACTAATATAGTCTGAAAAATAAATATCTAAGTAAAAAGTCCATTGTAATTAATGCTGCATTCTATTGTTCTATTAAAAATCATTTATTTAACTATACATGTTTATTTGTATAAAGTACTGCATGATGCACATTATACTTTCAACTTTTTTCCTGTCTTGTAGAAAAACTAAAATTTAAGACATATGTTTCATTGCTGAATTAAGATAAATACCAAGAAAAGTTCACTATGTCTCTAGAAAAAATGTTTAAAAACTAATTTACTATATGAAATAATTTAACATACCAGATTTATTTTCCCCAATGTATTTTTTGAATGTCCAAAGACACATGAAGAACAATGATTCAGGTCTCATTTTGTAAGCATAGCATACACTGTCTTCACATTAAAATATAAACTACTATTTTAAAAGCTAGACTAATATCTGGCAAATATAATTTAATGGTAGACATAAAACTTCTAATGTAACAAAGTACCATTGCATGTCAATGAATATTAAAATATTTTTTTCTTAAAACAGTAATAACACACTATTAACACAAGTTAACAAAGTTAGCACTTTAAACTCTAAAGTTTAAACTTTAGAACATTTAATCAGATTTTTCCTCATGGCTTAAAATAAATATAATTTAATGGTAGACATAAAACTTCTAATGTAACAAAGTACCATTGCATGTCAATGAATATTAAAATATTTTTTTCTTAAAACAGTAATAACACACTATTAACACAAGTTAACAAAGTTAGCACTTTAAACTCTAAAGTTTAAACTTTAGAACATTTAATCAGATTTTTCCTCATGGCTTAAAATTATGCAACTAAATTTTTAGTATTCAAATTAATGTATAATATAAAATTTCCAGAATATATATAGTCTTTTAAATGTAATAAAATGGCTCATTAAAAATAATACTTTCAGTAAATCGCCATTTCTAATCATTTAACTCCCATGATTTAGAATACGTAAGATATATGTTCAGAATATGTCGAGAATTACTAACTTTTTGAAGGTTAATTTTAGTTGATTTAATTCAATCATGTTTGAATAGGGGAAAGTACACCCCACTTTGAGTGTGATTACATGAACTCAAGATCAGGGCCTACCACTGACTAATGATTTCAGCTACTAAGAAATACTTAACTTCCTTGCCATGACTCTTGTGAATCAAATATATATATATAGTCTTGTTGGGACTTCCCTGGTGGTTCAGACAGTAGGAGACCCAGATTTGATCCCTGGGAAAGACAGATTCCCTGGATAAACGAATGCTATGCAATCCAGTGTTCTTGCCCAGAGAATTCTGTGAAAAGAGGAGCCTGTCAGGCTACAGTCCAGGGGGTTGCAGAATCAGACATGAACTGATCAATGAACACTTTCATTTCACTTCAATTCACAACTGTACTAACTATTTGAATATGCTATATGCAAAAGACATAAAGTATGTGAAAATCAACATTTTAAGTGATGATAATGAAGATGAAGAACTTCGTGAGTAACTATGGAAAGAGGTTTGTGACATTGTACAGGAGGCAGGAATCAAGACCATCCCCAAGAAAAAGAAATGCACAAAAGTCAAAATGGTTGTCTGAGTAAGCTTTACAAATAGCTGTGAAAAGATGAGAAATGAAAGGCAAAGAAGAAAAGGAAAGATAAACCCATTTGAATGCAGAGTTCCAAAGAATAATAAGGAGAGATAAGAAAGCCTTCTTCAGTGATCAATGCAAACGAATAGAGGAAAACAATAGAATGGGAAATGCTAAGATCACTTCAAGAAAATTAGAAAAACAAAGGGAACATTTCATGCAAAGGTGAGCACAATAAAGGAAAGAAACGGTATGGGCCTAACAGAAGCAGAAGATATTATGAGGAGGTGGCAAGAATACACAGAATAACTATACAAAAAAGATCTTCACGACCCAGGTAATCACGATGATGTGATCACTCACCTAGATCCAGATATACTGGAATGCTAAGTCAAGTGGACTTAGGAAGTATCCATTCGAACAAAGCTAGTGGAGGTGATGGAATTCCAGTTGAGCTATCTCAAATCCTAAAATATGATGCTGTAAAAATGTTGCACTCAATATGCCAGCAAATTTGGAAACATCAGCAGTGGCAACGGGACTGGAAAAGTTCAGTTTTCATTGCAATCACAAAGAAAGTCAGTGCCAAAGAATGTTCAAACGACCACATAATTGCATTCATCTCACACACTAGCAAAATAATGCACAGAATTCTCCAAGTCAGGCTTCAACAGTACATTAACCGTGAAATTCCAGATGTTTAAGCTGGACTTAGGAAAGGCAGAGGAACCAGAGATCAAATTGCCAACATCTGTTGGATCATGGAAAAAGCAAGAAAGTTCCAGAAAAAACATCTACTTCTGCTTTATTAGCTATGCCAAAGCCATTGACTGTGTGCATCACAAAAAAATGTGGAAAATTCTGAAAGAGATGGGGATAACAGACCATCTCACCTGCCTCTTGATAAATCTGTATGCAGGGCAGGAAGCAACTGGATTAGAACTGGATATGGAAAGAGAGACTTGTTCCAAATAGCGAAAGGAATAGATCAAGGCTGTATATTGTCACCCTGCTTATTTAATTTCTATGAAGAGTACATCAGGAGAAATGCTGGGCTGGATGAACCACAAGCTGGGATCAAGATTGCTGGGAGAAATATCAATAACCTCAGTTATGCAGATGACACCACCCTTATGAAAGAACGCAAAGAAAAACCAAATAGACTCTTGAGGAAAATGAAAGAGGAGAATGCAAAAGCTGAGTTAGAACTCAACATTCAGAAAACTAACATCATGGCTTCTGGTCCCATCACTTCAAGTCAAATAGATGGGGAAAAGTGACAGACTTTATTTTAGGGCTTCAAAATCGCTGCAGATGGTGACTGCAGCCATGAAATTAAAAGACACTTGCTGCTTAGAAGAAAATTTATGACAACCTATACAGCATATTAAAAAGCAGTGACATTACTTTGCCAACAAAGGTCCATCTAATCAAGGCTATGGTTTTTTTGGTAGTCATTTATGGATGTGAGAGTTGGACTATAAAGAAAACTGAGTGCTGAAGAATTGATGCTTTTGAACTGTGGTGTCAGAGAAGATTTTTGAGAGCCCCTTGGACTGCAAGGAGATCCAACCAGTTCATCCTAAAGGAAATCAGTCCTGAATATTCATTGGAAGAACTGATGTTGAAGCTGAAACTCCAGTACTTTGGCCACCTGATGCGAATAACTGATTCCTTGGAAAAGACCCTGATGCTGGAAAAGATTGAATGTGGGAAGAGATGGGGATGACAGAGGATGAAATCATTGGATGGCATCACCGACTCAATACATATGAGTTTGAGCAAATTCCAGAAGTTGGTGATGGACAGGGAAGCCTGGTGTGCTGCAGTCCATGGGGTCACAAATAGTTGGACACAACTGAGTGACTGAACTGAACTGAATGAAGATAAAGATATATGAAAGCAAAGATAATATATAAGAATCATTTTCTCTGGAAACACATAATCAAAGCAACAGTATTGGAAAGGAAGTTGGATTGCAAGGAGTCCTTGTCACCTCCCACTCATCAAAAATATGCTAGCTAAATAAAACGATAAATAAATAATTTAATTGACAATTGAATCAATGTCTTTGATTGTACATTATCTTTTTCGAGCTGGAAATTTGAGTTAAATTCTAGTGCTAAGCAGCTTTTTCAATCCTCAGTCTAATGTAATGTTTGGGTAAGATTTTTATAATTTCTGTGCCTTAATTTCTATTAAAGAAAATACAATAGTGTAGGGACTTTCTTAGGAACTAATTAGGTGATGGATGATTTTTAAATACAATAATGCCAGGATATGACAATAACTCATAAATTTTAGAGATGGTATTTTTGTTTACATTATCATTAATATCTTTTCATTGTCTTTGTTGTTATTACCATTAACATATACCAGTAAAGGAAAGGAAACTTTTAATGTATAATTCTTTCAAGAAGGATTCTGCTGTTTCATTTGAATATGTTATTTCACTTTTATTCTAACTAAATCTAATGAAAACGTTTAAAAACAATATAATTATTTCACTGATGAGAAAGATCAGTAAATAAGCATATCTGAGATATCAGGTAAGTAGCAGATAACACCTATATTCAAAACTGTATAACTTGTTTATACAGTTTAATAAAACATGATTTTTTTTTGTTTTTCCTTATATTATGTATTACATAACTTTAAATCATTTTGTTGTAGGCAATATTTTAAAAGATTTAAAATGATAAATACCTCCACTGTACAACAACTGATTTTAACTGAAAGTTACTATTATTGAACGTAGGTCATCTTTTTAAATACAATTTTACAAGATGTGTTCCCCATCACCCAGTGGAAAATCCTTTCCTCTGTTCATCTTTCTGATTTGGAAGGTTTTGTTCTGCAACTAGCTGGTTTCATGGGAATTTTTCATGAATGCCTTTGTTTGTTTGTTTTAATAGAGTGTGAACTAAACCTCTCTGAATTATATCATGTCTTTTTAGAACTCTTGGTAAAGCTCTGACATGACCCACGTCTTCAGGGCTAACAAGACTTACCCAGAAGCAGAAGACTTACTCCAGGCCATTAGTGCTGGTTTATATCAGTCTCGCTCTTTGTAAACTTACTGCTGTGCCTAATGGTAATACACTCTTTGGTTCACCCTTTGAAGGAATATCTTGTGAAAGTTCAAAAGAGGAACAATTATTTCCAAGAGAAAGGAATGTGATTTAAACTTGGGATCAAAATAGTTTGAAATATTTTAGGAAATTTTTCATAAAATATTAATTTAGAGTCAAAATGGCTTAAAATAAGTTTAAGCTAATTTTCATAAAATATTGTTTTAGAAAATATAAATAAATGGAAAAATCATCTGTCTAGGGAGAGAAAACCACAAATTATTTCAACAATGTAATCTCTGTTCTATATGATCTGTTTAGAGGATATATACAGTAATAACTATCGCTGTTATCTCTTTCTGTTTCATAGTGCTGTTAAGCACGAGTCAAATAAGAGTTGGGGAATGACTTCTTTTAACAGATTTCATTTTTAAACCAATTTCTATTTTCAGATTATACTTTGTGGAAATTCTTCTCATTGTTTTTTTCATCTTCGTCAGTTCCAGAATGAGCTAACAGCTCACCTCACAATCCAAATGCATGCATATTCTTATCTGTCATAGAAGATCATACCATAAAAGATTTTCTCTACTTTTTAATGGAGGTTGGAAAATATCTATTTTCTATTCATGAACAAAATAAACAACATGAATAAAACCATTCATTTCTCAAATTTTTGTCCCTACTATCAGTTCAGTTCAGTTCAGTTGCTCAGGCATGTCTGACTCTTTGTGACCCCATGAATCACAGCATGCCAGGCCTTCCTGCCCATCATCAACTCCCAGAGTTCACTCAGACTCACGTTCATCGAGTCTGTGATGCCATCCAGCCATCTCATCCTCTGTCGTACCCTTCTCCTCCTGCCCCCAATCCCTCCCAGCATCAGAGTCTTTTCCAATGAGTCAACTCTT
>SJYX01007231.1:0-14028 GCA_006410675.1 Oreotragus oreotragus | reverse complement strand
AGTCGTGTCCGACTCTGTGTGACCCCATAGACGGCAGCCCACCAGGCTCCCCCATCCCTGGGATTCTCCAGGCAAGAATACTGGAGTGGGTTGCCATTTCCTTCTCCAATGCATGAAAGAGAAAAGTGAAAGTGAAGTAGCTCAGTCTGTCCGACTGTTAGCGACCCCATGGACTGCAGCCCACCAGGCTACTCTGTCCATTGGATTTTCCAGGCAAGAGTACTGGGGTGGGGTGCCATTGCCTTCCCCGGATATACTCTGCATATAAGTTAAATAAGCAGAGTGACAATATACAGCCTTGATGTACTCCTTTCCCAAATTGGAATCTATCTCTTTCCATATCCAGTTCTAACTGCTGCATCCTGATCTTCATACAGACTCTGCAAGAGGTAGGTCAGATACTCTGGAATTCCCATCTCTTTCAGAATTTTCCATAGTTTGTTATGATCCACACAGTCAAAGGCTTTAGCATAGTCAATACAGCAGGAGTCTATGTTTTTCTGGAACTTTCTTGCTTTTTCTATGATCCAACGAATGTTGGCAATTTGATCTCTGGTTCCTCTGCCTTTTCTAAATCCAACTGGATCATCTGGAAGTTCATGGTTCACATTATGCTGAAGCCTGGCTTGGAGAATTTTGAGCATTACTTTGCTAGCATGTGAGATGAATGCAATTGTGCAGTAGTTTGAGCATTTGTTGCCACTGCCTTTCTTTGGTAATGGACTGAAAACTGAACTTTTCCAGTCCTGTGGCCATGGCTGAGTTTTCCAAATTTGCTGTCATATTAAGTGCAGAACTTTCACAGCATCATCTTTTAGAATTTGAAATAGCTCAACTGGAATTCCATCACCTCCAGCAATTTTGTTCATAGTAATGCTTCCTAAGGCTCGCTTGACTTCACATTCCAGGATTTCTGGCTCTAGGTGAGTGATCACACCATTGTGTTAAATGTTTTAGCGCCTTGTTAAATACTTGTGTCTTCTTGATCTGAACCTTCATTCTTTTTTTTTTAAATTAATTTATTTTTTATTGAAGGATTATTGCTTTACAGAATTTTGTTGTGTTCTGTTAAACCTCAACATGAATCAGCCATAGGTATACATATAACCCCTTCCTTTTTAACTTCCCTCCATCTCTCTCCCCATCCCATCCCTCTAGCTTGATACAGAGCTCCTGTTTGTTTCCTGAGTCACACAGCAAATTCCTGTTCTATTTTTCATATGGTAACGTATGTTTCCATGTTACTCTTTCCTTACATCTCAACCTCCTCTCACCTCTGTTTCTCCATTGCTGCCCTGTAAATTAATTCTTCAGTACCATTTTTCTAGATTCCGTATATATGTGTTAGAATAAGATATTTATCTTTCTCTTTCTGACTTACTTCACTCTGTATAATAGGTTGGAGATTCATCCACCTCATTAAAACAGACTCAAATATGTTCCTTTTTATGGGTGAGTGATATTCCATTGTGTATATATACCACAATTTCTTTACCCATTCATCTGTTAATGGACATCTAGGTTGCTTCCATGTTTTAGCTATTGTAGTGATGCAATGTACAATGGGATACATGTTGCTTTTTAAATTTTGGTTTCCTCAGACTATAGACTAGCTGTGGGATTGCTGTGTCATATGGTGGTTTTATTCCTAGTTTTTAAAAGAATCTCCATACCATCTTCCATAGTAGCTAAATCAATTTACATTCCCACCAACAGTACAAGGGTGTCACCTTTTCCCTCCACCCTCTTCCTCATTTGTTGTTTGTAGACTTTTTGATGATGGCCATTCTGATCAGTGTAAGGTGATATCTCATTGTAGTTTTGATTTTCATTTCTCTAATAATCAGCAATGTTGAACATCTTTTCATGTTTTTGTTGCCATTTTTATGTCTTCTTTGAAGAAATGTCTGTTTAGGTCTTTTCCCACTTTCTGAATGGTTTTTTTCCTGGTATTGAGTTGTATAAACTGCCTATATATTTTGGAAATCAATCATTTGTCGATTGCTTAATTTGTTATTATTTTCTCCCATTCTGAGGGTTGTCTTTTCAACTTGCTCACAGTTTCCTTTGCTGTGCAAAAGCTTTAACGTTTAATCAGGTCCCACTTGTTTACTTTTGCTTTTATTTTCATTACCCTAGGAAGTGGATCATAGAGGATCTTGCTTTGGATCATCTTTACTATAATACTCAGAATTCTTTTTCATGTAGATTTCCTCTCTCTTCTTTATTTACTTTTTCTTGTGGGGTTTTATTTTATTCCGTCATTTCCAATATGTTTCTCTGTCATCTCATTTTTTGTAAATGGTAGTTTCTTTTCTGCAGACTACAGGGTTGTAGAACCTCTTGCTTCAGATGTTTGCCCCCTGGAGAGTGAGGTTGATCGAGGAAATTGTGATGGCTTCCTTGAGGGAGGACCTAGTGCTTGTCCTTTGGTCAGTGGGGCTAGGTGTCACCCCTCTGCTGGGCACCACCATGTCAGGGGATGTGTTTTGAGGAAGATGGATGCCCTCTACAACTTCAAGCAGACTGTGTGCTGATTAGTGGGCCTGTGTCCTCTGTTGTTCATTATTTGGTCTGAGCAGTTTCAGCTCTAGAGCTTGTCAGTTGTTGAGTAGGTCCAGGTGTTAGTGACAAAATGGAGACCTCTGTGAGGGCTCAGGCTAATAGTATTCTCTGGCACCTGTATCAATAGTGTTCTTGCCCCCATAATGAGCTACAGCCAACCCTCACCTGTCCAAGAACATTTTCAAGACCCTTAGCTGGTCTAGCCCCAAATTGTATGTATGAGGTCTTGCTTTGTGTTAATGCCCAGTGCACATGAAGACTTGTGTGCATCTTCCAAGAGTGAAGTTTCTGTTTCTACTAGTCCTTTGGAATTCTTATACTCAAGCCCCATTGGGCTTCAAAGCCAAATTCTCCCCCAATTCCTGACACTCAGATTGTCTTGAAGTGATATTTTTATGTGTGAGCATCCCTATTTAGGTTGTGTGGGTTTGATTTTGTGTGTGTGTGTGTGTGTGTGTGTAAGGGCTGGTTTTAGTATGGATGACTGCTGCCTCTTTCCTTGGTGTATGCTGGCTGTTATCTTCTTGATAGAGGTTGAGTGATGTGATGACCAGAGCCTGGCCTGAATATTGAGTGGGGCTTCCCCTTTGCTCCCTTGTTATTGGAGTAGAGGCCCCCAGATCTATTTCTGAGCTATGTTTCTTATCTGTGAGTGCTCTAACACTCTCACTGGGAGGGAAGCCATTGAGTTTCCCTCTTCTGGAGCTGTTTACCTGTTAGTGTCCTCTGCTATGTCACTATTCACCCTTTGTGCTGGCTCACAAATTACACCATTATGAAATTCCACTTAGCCCCACCTTGACCATTGGCATATTGGTATATTGGCAATTGACCCTGATGTCTCCTAGACATTGTTTTCACCAGGCTACCAGTGCAGATCTACCAAACTCATGTCCCAGGATGGGAGTAATTGTGCCCTTGGAGCTATGGAGGCAGTTCTGATTCTGGCCTGGTCCAATGCTCACATGTACATGCCCACAAGCCCCATAGCTCTTAAAAGTAGACCTATCTCAATTTCAAGAACATTAATCCATTCATATGTTCTGCAGGTGCTATTTACAAAGCCTGCAGCAAGAGTGTAAATCCGTTTTTCCTGCAGACATGAGGGGAGATTTCCTCTCTTCTTCCTTAGTAGCATGGACCCAGGTACTCAGCTGTGGTTCCAGTGGGCCTCCCATAGTTTTCTCCCAAGGCTTCCCCAGGGCACATGCACCCACCCAGCCACTTGAAGTCAGATGCAATGATGTAAAGGGTGTGTATGCAAACCTCCTCAGGCATGTGCTATTCCTAGTGCTCATAGAGGCAGGGGTCAACGCACAAGGAATGGGCTACAGTGCTGGTCCCACTCTTCATGTGACACTCGACAATGGCTTCCTGTTTCTATGTTGGCCAGGACTTCTTCCACAAATCTTCCCTGTTGTAGAGCTCTTACACCCATCACTTTAGGCTGTCTCTTCATAGCCAACAGTTGTCCATTCCCTGGATATGCTCTCAAAACCTCATGTTCCTGCACTCAGCCCTTGCCTATACCAGCAAACACACATCTCAGGCTTTGCACATAGGACTGTGGCACATACCAACCATCTAGATCTCTTTTGGTCCTGCTGTTATAGACCAGTTGCTGGGCTCTCCTCTAAACTTTCAAAGCACCCTTTTACCCTAGCTGATCTCCCCACTGGGGAGGGGGTTTTCTCCTCTCCTTAAACTCCTCCCCAAGGATGCAGGTCCTATTTCATTTTTTTTCCTCAATTTTCTTCTTTTGTCCTGCTCAGCTACACGGGGAGTTTCCTTGTCATTTTAGTTGTCCAAGGTCCTCTGCTAGTGTGTGGCTCAGTTTGTAAAGAATCTGCCTGCAGTGCAGGAGACCAAGGTTCAATCCCAGGTCAGGAAGATCCCCTGAAGGAAAGCATGGCAACCCAGTCCAGTATTCTTGCCTGTAGAATCCCATGGACAGAGGAGCTTGGCGGGCTACAGTCTATGGGGTTGCAAAGAGTTGGATATGACTGAGCAACTGACACTTTCCCTGGAAGAATTATTTCATTTTTGAAAAGTAAAAATGTAAGTTGCTCAGTCTTGTCTGACTCTTTGTGACCCCATGGACTGTAGCCTGCCAGTCTCCTGTGTCCATGGAATTCTCCTGGCCAAAATACTGAAGTGGGTAGTTGTTCCCTTCTCCAGGAATCTTCCCAGCCCAGGGATCAAACCCAGGTCTCCCGCATTGGAAGATGTATTCTTATATACTTGTGGAAAAAAGTGAACTCCGTGTCCTGCTTTTCCACCATCTTGACTCCTCTCCTCATCCTCATTTTTCAAAGTAATTTTTCTTTCTTCTTTCTTTTTTGGTGTCCAGCATCCATTATTTCTATTACTCTGTCCTTTATTCATTTGTTCTTCTGTGTTATCTAATCTGCTACTGATTACTTTTAGTGTATTCTTATAGTGTAATTTCACTTATTGTAGGCTTCCACGCTGTTTGATTCTTTTTTTTCCAACTCTTTTTTCTCATTGCACTCATTGATTCTTATCTCTAGTTCACTCAACAACTTTATGATCATTATCTTGAACTGTTTTCATCTGTATTGTTTATTTCTACTTATTTTAGTTCTTCTTTTGAGGTTTTCTCTTGTTCCTTCATTTGAAATATATTCATCTATCTTTTTATTTTGCCAAATTATCTTTCTTTATTTATGTATATTAGCTAGGTTTGTTATGTTTTCTGATTTTGGACAATGGCCATATGTAGGAGACATCTTATAGGGTCTTGCATGACAATCATGTCTGGTCACCAAAGCTACAGGATATAGAATAACCCATTATGTGGGCTGGGTTAGCCTTTCTAGTAGACAGCTGGTTAGTGGGGCTGGCCCTGGGCCTGTTTGGCTTTCAGGTTCTGCTTCATTTGGAGCCTGGCCTGCTGGAGGGCACAAGCTCTTTTCATTGTTAACTGTAGTCCCAATTACCTTCTTAGCTCTTCATGAGTCTCTCCAAGATATAAAAAATAGGTATGAGCCAGAATTTTTTTTTTTTTTTNAGCCCTCTACAACTTCAAGCAGACTGTGTGCTGATTAGTGGGCCTGTGTCCTCTGTTGTTCATTATTTGGTCTGAGCAGTTTCAGCTCTAGAGCTTGTCAGTTGTTGAGTAGGTCCAGGTGTTAGTGACAAAATGGAGACCTCTGTGAGGGCTCAGGCTAATAGTATTCTCTGGCACCTGTATCAATAGTGTTCTTGCCCCCATAATGAGCTACAGCCAACCCTCACCTGTCCAAGAACATTTTCAAGACCCTTAGCTGGTCTAGCCCCAAATTGTATGTATGAGGTCTTGCTTTGTGTTAATGCCCAGTGCACATGAAGACTTGTGTGCATCTTCCAAGAGTGAAGTTTCTGTTTCTACTAGTCCTTTGGAATTCTTATACTCAAGCCCCATTGGGCTTCAAAGCCAAATTCTCCCCCAATTCCTGACACTCAGATTGTCTTGAAGTGATATTTTTATGTGTGAGCATCCCTATTTAGGTTGTGTGGGTTTGATTTTGTGTGTGTGTGTGTGTGTGTGTGTGTGTGTGTAAGGGCTGGTTTTAGTATGGATGACTGCTGCCTCTTTCCTTGGTGTATGCTGGCTGTTATCTTCTTGATAGAGGTTGAGTGATGTGATGACCAGAGCCTGGCCTGAATATTGAGTGGGGCTTCCCCTTTGCTCCCTTGTTATTGGAGTAGAGGCCCCCAGATCTATTTCTGAGCTATGTTTCTTATCTGTGAGTGCTCTAACACTCTCACTGGGAGGGAAGCCATTGAGTTTCCCTCTTCTGGAGCTGTTTACCTGTTAGTGTCCTCTGCTATGTCACTATTCACCCTTTGTGCTGGCTCACAAATTACACCATTGTGAAATTCCACTTAGCCCCACCTTGACCATTGGCATATTGGTATATTGGCAATTGACCCTGATGTCTCCTAGACATTGTTTTCACCAGGCTACCAGTGCAGATCTACCAAACTCATGTCCCAGGATGGGAGTAATTGTGCCCTTGGAGCTATGGAGGCAGTTCTGATTCTGGCCTGGTCCAATGCTCACATGTACATGCCCACAAGCCCCATAGCTCTTAAAAGTAGACCTATCTCAATTTCAAGAACATTAATCCATTCATATGTTCTGCAGGTGCTATTTACAAAGCCTGCAGCAAGAGTGTAAATCCGTTTTTCCTGCAGACATGAGGGGAGATTTCCTCTCTTCTTCCTTAGTAGCATGGACCCAGGTACTCAGCTGTGGTTCCAGTGGGCCTCCCATAGTTTTCTCCCAAGGCTTCCCCAGGGCACATGCAGCCACCCAGCCACTTGAAGTCAGATGCAATGATGTAAAGGGTGTGTATGCAAACCTCCTCAGGCATGTGCTATTCCTAGTGCTCATAGAGGCAGGGGTCAACGCACAAGGAATGGGCTACAGTGCTGGTCCCACTCTTCATGTGACACTCGACAATGGCTTCCTGTTTCTATGTTGGCCAGGACTTCTTCCACAAATCTTCCCTGTTGTAGAGCTCTTACACCCATCACTTTAGGCTGTCTCTTCATAGCCAACAGTTGTCCATTCCCTGGATATGCTCTCAAAACCTCATGTTCCTGCACTCAGCCCTTGCCTATACCAGCAAACACACATCTCAGGCTTTGCACATAGGACTGTGGCACATACCAACCATCTAGATCTCTTTTGGTCCTGCTGTTATAGACCAGTTGCTGGGCTCTCCTCTAAACTTTCAAAGCACCCTTTTACCCTAGCTGATCTCCCCACTGGGGAGGGGGTTTTCTCCTCTCCTTAAACTCCTCCCCAAGGATGCAGGTCCTATTTCATTTTTTTTCCTCAATTTTCTTCTTTTGTCCTGCTCAGCTACACGGGGAGTTTCCTTGTCATTTTAGTTGTCCAAGGTCCTCTGCTAGTGTGTGGCTCAGTTTGTAAAGAATCTGCCTGCAGTGCAGGAGACCAAGGTTCAATCCCAGGTCAGGAAGATCCCCTGAAGGAAAGCATGGCAACCCAGTCCAGTATTCTTGCCTGTAGAATCCCATGGACAGAGGAGCTTGGCGGGCTACAGTCTATGGGGTTGCAAAGAGTTGGATATGACTGAGCAACTGACACTTTCCCTGGAAGAATTATTTCATTTTTGAAAAGTAAAAATGTAAGTTGCTCAGTCTTGTCTGACTCTTTGTGACCCCATGGACTGTAGCCTGCCAGTCTCCTGTGTCCATGGAATTCTCCTGGCCAAAATACTGAAGTGGGTAGTTGTTCCCTTCTCCAGGAATCTTCCCAGCCCAGGGATCAAACCCAGGTCTCCCGCATTGGAAGATGTATTCTTATATACTTGTGGAAAAAAGTGAACTCCGTGTCCTGCTTTTCCACCATCTTGACTCCTCTCCTCATCCTCATTTTTCAAAGTAATTTTTCTTTCTTCTTTCTTTTTTGGTGTCCAGCATCCATTATTTCTATTACTCTGTCCTTTATTCATTTGTTCTTCTGTGTTATCTAATCTGCTACTGATTACTTTTAGTGTATTCTTATAGTGTAATTTCAGTTATTGTAGGCTTCCACGCTGTTTGATTCTTTTTTTTCCAACTCTTTTTTCTCATTGCACTCATTGATTCTTATCTCTAGTTCACTCAACAACTTTATGATCATTATCTTGAACTGTTTTCATCTGTATTGTTTATTTCTACTTATTTTAGTTCTTCTTTTGAGGTTTTCTCTTGTTCCTTCATTTGAAATATATTCATCTATCTTTTATTTTGCCAAATTATCTTTGTTTATTTATGTATATTAGCTAGGTTTGTTATGTTTTCTGATTTTGGACAATGGCCATATGTAGGAGACATCTTATAGGGTCTTGCATGACAATCATGTCTGGTCACCAGAGCTACAGGATATAGAATAACCCATTATGTGGGCTGGGTTAGCCTTTCTAGTAGACAGCTGGTTAGTGGGGCTGGCCCTGGGCCTGTTTGGCTTTCAGGTTCTGCTTCATTTGGAGCCTGGCCTGCTGGAGGGCACAAGCTCTTTTCATTGTTAACTGTAGTCCCAATTACCTTCTTAGCTCTTCATGAGTCTCTCCAAGATATAAAAAATAGGTATGAGCCAGAATTTTTTTTTTTTTTCATATTATAGCTTCTGAGCTGGATCTTTGATCATGTTAATTTTGTGAATGCCCTTTTAGTGCAGAACCTTTCCTACAGCCCATTTGTATTCCTCTATACAAACCCCAGTGGCCTTCAAAGACAATCTAGGGACTCTGCTTCCCAGTTAATAACTCCTAGGCTGAGGAGTCTGAAACAGGGCTCGGATCCCTATTTTCTTTAGGGAGAAACTTTGCAATAGTCATTTTACAGTATCTTCTTATATCTGGGTAATATACCTAAGAGTGTGGGTATTTACTATACTGCCTCTCCTAAACTTTTTTTTTTTCTGTATTTATGTTATTGCAAATAGTTGGAATTTTGGTGTGTCCGTGGGAGAAGGTGAGTCCAGGATCTTCTTTCTTTGCCATCTTGACCACATCTACGACAAGACATTGTTTTCTTTTGTTTACAAGTGTTTGAAGTTTTCCCTTTTATAGGTTTCTAATTTGATTCTGTTGTGAACACAGAACATATTTCTCACCGTTTCAATTATTTTCAATTTGTTTAGAATTGCTTTATCATTTGGGATTTAGTTTACCTAATATGTGCTCTTTGGACACTTGAAAATAATGTATTTGCTATTGTTATTGAGTAGAGTATTCTATAGATGCTGAAAAGATACTATTGATTTTTGTTGTGTTTTATATTCTTTTTTATTTTCCATCAAGTTCAGTTAATTGCATTATTTCTTTATCATGTTTTTTTCTTTACAGTTATTTATTCTGCCCTAGGTTTTTCCAGTGGTCATGTACAGATGTGAGAGTTGGACTGTGAAGAAAGTTAAGCACCAAAGAATTGATGCTTTGGAACTATGGTGTTGGAGAAGACTCTCCTTGGATTGCAAGGAGATCCAACCAGTCCATTCTGAAGGAGATCAGTCCTGGGTATTCATTGGAAGGACTGATGCTGAGGCTGAAACTCCAACACTTTGGCCACCTCATGCAAAGAGTTGACTCATTGCAAAAGACCCTAATGCTGGGAGGGATTGGGGGCAGGAGGAGAAGGGGATGACAGAGGATGAGATGGCTGGATGGAATCACTGATTCAATGGACATGAGTTTGAGTGAACTGTGGGAGTTAGTGATGGACAGGGAGGCCTGGCATGCTGTGATTCATGGGGTTGCAAAGAGTCAGACACGACTGAGTGACTGAACTAAGCTGAACTGAACTGATTCAGCCCTACACTTTTTCCTCTCCTTCAGAAGTGAATGGCATAAACTTTAGATCTTTTGGTAAACTCCTACAGGGCATTCAACTTTGTATTTTTGGAAGGTAGATTATTTTCTATTATTCTCTTTTTCAATTTTCTCCATTCTATCATTCAACATTTCCACTGAGTTTTTTCCTACACTAAAATAACCATTTAGAATCTTATGTTTTTAACCCCTTTGCCAAGACTTCCTGTTTCTTCGTTGAACTTTTTTATTATTTTAATTGTTTTAAGCATTTTTTATAAATATTACTTGCAGCAATTTTATGATGGATGATTGATTGCCATTTTTCATTCACTTTAAAACCTTTTTTTTCCTCAGAATATTGTATGATTTTTATTGAAATTTGGGTATTATATGTACTGTTTTACAATATTTTGAATCTTACATTAATCAGCTTTGATTAGGTTCTTCCAAGGCTGTTCTGACAGAGAAAGGGATGGCACCATCTCCTCCATGAGGTGCATATGTAAATGTTCTTCATTTGGCCTCAGTTGACAACTGGAAGAAATGTCTATTTATGACTTTTATGTGGAAGTTGGAGTTTCAGATCTCTACTAAGCTTTCATTTGTACCTCCCTGTCTGGCATGCTTAGGAGAGTCTCTTAATAATTCCCATAGAGATGAGGTAGAAATGTTGACCCCCTTCTAGGCTTCTTTGAGATTTCCTTTCATTAATATTACTTGAGGATGGAAGTCCATGTTCCCTACATGATTTCCATTGGCAGTTCTTTGGGGGTGAGGGTACATACTATTGCCCAGTAGACATGGAAATCCGGGCTTCTTCCTTGCCTTTTCTGACATCATCCAACTTATAAACTGAGGCATCTCATTACTCTTTGGTGAGTGTGTAGTTTTATGTTTCCCAGTTGGCCTTTGCTGACATGGATGTGTGTGAAATCATACATTTTCTGTGTTATTGGCTGGAGTAGAACCGTGACTGTCTAAAGATGAATTTTCTTGTTAATCTACTTTTTCCCTGGTTTTTGGTCTAGAGACAGAAGGCTTTTGTTGGAGTTTTATTTGTCTACACCCATTAGAGTGTATAATGTTAAGGTTTCTCCAGTACCCAACCTGGGATATATAAGAAGAAAACCCAGGAAACTCATCACCATGTCACTTTTCAGGTCACAAAGTCTTTATTTATTCTACCATTTCTCTAACTTTCAGAGTATGTTTTATGTTGTTACAGTCTTCATCTGTATAATACCACAATTTTTTTTGTATGTTTCCTTGAATAAATAGGAAGGTAGGTTCTCTACATTTTGACAGAAGCAGAATTTGTTTCATCTTGTAGTTTTCACTCTAATTTAGAACATTTCAGTTCTTGTATTAAGATGTATTTTAAATCTTGCTATCAGTTTTTTAATGACCAAGAATTATTTCTTCTTACTATGAACATCACAAGTTTATAATATACTAATTCTAAATTTTATAGATATAAGTTTTCTAGGCCAGAACACTGGAGTGGGTAGCCTTTACCTTCTCCAGCAGATCTTCCCAGCCCAGGAATTAAACCACAGTCTTCTGCACTGCAGGCAGATTTGTTACCAACTGAACTATCAGAGAAAGCCAAAATATAAATACACTAATATTTATTTATTATGCTAATTTTATAATTTATAATAAATCTACTATTGTACAACAAACTTTGAACCATGCAGGTACAATTTTATGCAGATTTTTAAAGAATAAGTATACTGTTAGCCCACTATATCTGTGTGTTCTGCTTCCACAATTCAACCAACTGCATATTACAAATTTATTACACAATCTGTGATTGATTCAATCTGAGGATATTGAACCAGTAGGTGTAGAATCTGTGGCTTTAGAAGACTAGCCNGCAGATTTTTAAAGAATAAGTATACTGTTAGCCCACTATATCTGTGTGTTCTGCTTCCACAATTCAACCAACTGCATATTACAAATTTATTACACAATCTGTGATTGATTCAATCTGAGGATATTGAACCAGTAGGTGTAGAATCTGTGGCTTTAGAAGACTAGCCATTGGACTTGAGGCAGTCAACACTGGATACTGGAACCAATTCCCTGAAGATAATGAAGGCTGACTACATCATTTTTTTTGTTTGTTTGTTTTAATATCCCTGAGGACAACGTTATTTTAAATGTCTTACCTATGACATATTTTCTACAAATTAGATTTTGGCTTTAATCTTTTAAGATAAAGACATGTGTTGGATATCTTGTGGTTCCAAAGTTTCTCTTCATATTTAAATTGAGACAATTAAATTAAACAGGAGTCATTTACCCACAAATAGAACTTATTAACAAAGAGATCTGTTTTCTAAAGTCTGAATACATATCTTTCTCACTTGAAATAATCAGACCTCAGAGAGGAAAACAATCTTAATATTCTGCTTATGGTATAAATTATTACTTTGACTGCTATCATTTGGTGAAACAAGTTGTATACAAATCTCTTAATCTTGGAAGATATTATGAAATATGTAAATGAGCGTATCTGAGTGTCTCCCCCGCCCCCCAAGTCTCCTGTGAAATATTCACATTGAACTAAACCTGGAATTGTAACCAAACCGGAAGCTCTGATTTTCTTTTGCAGGGAGTAAAATCACATTTTGCTTTATCAATGTTTTACTCTAAAAACAAAAGACTAGGACAGAAAATCAACACTTTTTGCTAGTAGTCCTTGAGCACACTAATTTCTTCCCATTTTAAAGTATCTGTATTGAAAGCTGGCACATTTTTTTAAATATAAGTTTATTTATTTTAATTGGAGGTTAATTACTTTGCAATATTGGCTGGCACACTGTTTTTACTTTCCACATTTCCTGATTTCAATTCAGCTTTCTAAGGCATGCTAGGGTAGCCAGCACCCATTTCTTCCCACTTCCAATGTCCAAATATTGTACTTTAATTTCTTCTCTTACCTTTATATTTTACCATGGGGTTGTTCAGTGTGAAGTTATATACAATAGCATTGTGAGAATGGCATTTCAAAGTAAACTGGATGTTCAAACAAACAAACAAAAAAATTGCTCCTTCATTTCACTTTGTCTTCTCAGTTGTTTAATTGTAGAATTATCCAGTATTTTGAAGAACTGTACATTAAAAAAAAAAAAAAAGTAAGTAAGTGCATTGTTTTGGTTTTTATAAAATAACAAACATGTTAAGACCAGAAGTACAACTTTTGTCTCATTCAGCTTTTACTTGGCTTCTTCTACTGTTTCTCTAAGACCATGAAATATCAGTATTCCTATATCATCTCTTGCTTGAATTTCTTATTTTTGTATTTATCATTGAAATTTTTATCTCAACTGGCAGCAGATTGTTTTATTCCAATATTGCCTTCTAATAGACACATAAATAGCAATTCCAAACAATTCCAACCTTTTGGCTTTCTTAGAATTCATAATCAGAACTTTTCAAGCTCCAGATACCAGGAGGTTCTGTGCTCAACATGCATATGGAAGCTTGACTGTTTCTTCCTGTCAGAGAATAAGAGATTTAAAGAGCTCAACTACCCCTCACATGATTTTCCCTTCAGATAAAAGTTTTAAAATTCTTTGAAAATCCTGTCTCTGCTTTGAAATGTTGCAAATATTGAAGGGAGTAGTGCTGAGCTCTATTATTATTGCATCCTTTACATAAACTTTGTTTCAACCAAATGAAAGAATACACCTTTGTTGTATAAATACTTTGAGTAGTTTTGAAAACGACTTGGCAGCGGCGGGGGTGAAGCTGAAGTACTGCCGCTACTACGCCAAGGATAAGACGTGCTTCTACGGGGAGGATTGTCAGTTCCTACATGAGGACCCGGCCGCCTGGGCCGCGCCGGGCCTCGGCCTCCATAGCAACAGCGTCCCCCTGGCTCTGGCGGGCGCGCCCAGGGCCGGCTTCCCGCCCAGAGTGGTCACAGCCGGGGGAGCCGGGCCGCCAGTGGGGCCCAAGAAGCCGGGCCCAAAAAGCCAGACCCGGGGGGGCCCCGGGCCCGGAGCCGGCGGAGGCGGAGGTGGCAACAATGGGGTCCTCGACGCGCCACAGTTGGCAATTCCTGGAATGGATGGAGGTGCTTTAACTGATACGAGTCTCACAGATTCCTATTTCAGCACCAGCTTTA
>SJYX01007230.1:129893-147914 GCA_006410675.1 Oreotragus oreotragus | reverse complement strand
CTCCGGGAGTTGGTGATGGACAGGGAGACCTGGCATGCTGCAGTCCATGGGGTCGCAAAGAGTCAGACACGAGTGAGTGACTGAACTGAACTGAACTGACTGAAACAGTCTCCTCACAATACAGCCAGAGTTGATCAGACTGTTGTGATTCTTGTATCCTTGGTATGCAAGGCAATGTATATCCTGACTCTTTCTGTGATGCTTAATGACCTTCAAAAGGGCCCCTGAGCATGTAGTAACTTTGAAATGTGATAGAATTAGACTGCAGTTTTGATTTGGTAAATGAACTGTAATTCTCTAATGATGATATTAATTCTGTAATGACCAGCACAAAGGAAAAAAAAGTAGCAAATCAAGTTCAGGAAATAAATGTATATATGCATGATTCTTTAAATACATTATGTCTGGAATCTAACCATCTTCATGCACTGCAGACATGACAGCTTTCTTGCTGAAGCATGTTTCCTTTAGTTTTTCTCTTTTTTCAGTTTTCAGATTCTTTTGGATTTTATTTTTTTATTTTATTTTTTTTTTTTACACGAACTCCCAAACATGAACCCCCCTCCCACCTCCCACCCCGCTATGGGTTGAACCTGGTAAATTCAGACTTCCCTATTACACTATTGCTTGTCTAGAGGTATTAAGCAATCATTTAGATATTGGCACACATATATGTGTATAGTACAAGTGAGTATGTGCCACTCACATCCATTAGAATTTTCTCTAGTCACAGCCAAGAGGAGGGAAAATCAGAAGCGCCAAAGAGCTAATACTTATGGGAGAAGCTCACAACTAATGACAAACAAACTCCATCATCCGCATCTCGAGATACGACAACGCTGAGGTTTATTTTATATCATTCCCCAGAAGTTTCCAGTGGAACTGAGTTACAAGTGTCCACATCAGTCACCTGCTTGAAGCACATCATTCTTTCCCTGTCTCACTTAAATACTTCTGGACTGATGCTTCCTAGAATCACTTCCCAAATAAACTACCTGCACCTCAAATTCTAGTCTCAGAGCCCCAAACTAAGACCATATATAACTATACAGCTGACTTAAAAGTCTCATCTAGACCCAGAAATGTTTGATTTCTTCCTGGCGGCTCAACTCAAGTCATTTTAATTTCCTAAACCTGGACTTAACGTAACTGTGGATTTTGTACTTGCTTAATATATTGTTCGCTAATTTATGACATGCAGTAACTACACTACCTGCTTGAGAAAATTATCCTTATATCAAATGAGCCAACATTCTGCCTGTAGTTTGGTCCATGTAGAACCTACTGTTTGTGTCATGCTGCTGCTGCTGCTAAGTCACTTCAGCCGTGTCTGACTCTGTGCGACCCCATAGACGGCAGCCCACNGACATGCAGTAACTACACTACCTGCTTGAGAAAATTATCCTTATATCAAATGAGCCAACATTCTGCCTGTAGTTTGGTCCATGTAGAACCTACTGTTTGTGTCATGCTGCTGCTGCTGCTAAGTCACTTCAGCCGTGTCTGACTCTGTGCGACCCCATAGACGGCAGCCCACCAGGCTGCCCCGTCCCTGGGATTCTCCAGGCAAGAACACCGGGGTGGGTTGCCATTTCCTTCTCCATATGTCATGAAGGAAAGTCAAATGATAGTATTCAAAAGAGCTTGGCTGACCAACGCTGTTGGTAATACAGCAATAATGTAGCTCTGCAGAGCCCAGTCTCTTTTCCCGTCCTCTTGCCTAGGGACCTAGTTTTCCATAAATATAGTTCAGTTTCTAACTGGAGTGCATAATTTTCAGTAGTATATAATTTTTATTACGTTATTCATGCTGAAGGATTCATCTCATTTTTGGAAACTGAACAAAACATAAATCACTGAAACATGGGTCAAGTTGAGACCCAGACACTGCCCTCACTGCCTGAAACCTACTTATAACACGGGATGGGAAGGATCTTCTAGTGTTTTCTTAAGGAATCTTTCCAACCCTGAAAATCTAATTTCTGTGAATCTAGCTACCAAAATATACTGACAGCTATTATAAAAATGATAGAAATTATTATTATTAAAACCAAAGGGAAAGATTTGTTTCTAGAGTTTAGGAATTAGAATATGCAAGATTTTTCATACATTTTTGCATTTGAAAATTAGCTTTAGGTTCATTTTAGGTTAACAATGTTTTAAAAATAACTTCTCATTTAGGGCAGGGTGAAACACCAGAAAGAATGTGTGTGCTCTTATTAAATTTTAGATTTTAAAACTTAAATATCCAACTTGGAATGTATATTGTAGTGATTCCTAATGTTGGGATGTAAAAAGGAACACAGTAAAGTCATGTTGAGATTTAAAAGAATAGCTAATCTGATTGAGTCATTATTCTTTAATTGGAGGACAAGGAGCTGGTTACATAGTTGGTTGTGTTACAACATATCTCCACCTCTTTGTTGTGAGAGTTAAGGTTTGACTAATTTATAGGATGAAATGGACTTTACCATGAAAGAACCTCTCAGAACTGTTAAAAGGTCTTTAAAAGTCCTTAAACTTTACATGGCTCTGAATTTCTTTATGTAAATTAATCAGAAATATATTAATTTTGTTATTTTAAATTATACTTTTATTTTTAACATGAAGTTTTTTACATGAGCTTCTTTAAAAATAACAATTTTATGATGTTTAAGAAGCTACAAGCACAGCAGGGAGCTATTTAACTAAACAGAAATCATCCTTTGAAAGGTGTCATCACTGACCATGGGAGACTGTGGCATTTTATTTTGTAAGCTTCAATCTTCCCCAGAAAATGAAAGGCCAGCTTCGAAGTCAATGTTTTTCTGTAGCCTGTAAGTAGAAAATGAATAAGTAAAAGGAGAACCCAAGCTAGCACTCAGTGACCTAAGAGAACTCTATCACAACTCAAATCTAAATGGAGCTCATCCTTGGGCCAGTCTGACACCTGCTGGAATGTCCAGTGACCTTGGTGAATCTCCATCGTGTTGCTCTTTATAGTGGCTTCTCTGATCCTTGTTATGTGATGCTTAGCCCATTTTCTCTCGGCAAGGACCTATTTGCCCTACTTTGTTTTCTCAAATATACCAAGTCCTTATCCTATATTTCAATGTCTCAGCAAAAGAACCCTATTCTTCAGAAATAATCTGTTTGTATCCTATACTTTTTCATGAATGAAATGTAGAACTCCTTTCTCAATACTTCTGGATGCAAGAAACAGTTAGATACCTGTCAAATGGATTCCTAAAACAACTAGCAATGAAAGCAATAATTATTCTGATATTCTATATTTTATATCACATAATCTTAAGACACCCATGGACTGGCCTCACTACTTATGACATATAGAAACATTTCAGGGAAGAACTAAAAGAACTAAAACTAAATAAAATTTATTTGCCTGGACTCTCATAAATCCTAGATTACATGATAGATGTCTTTTATACAGAATAATTTTTATTCATATATGTTTCTTTCTCAGACTGTGTGCTAATAGTTGCTCACCATTACTCTACTAATTTAAGCTTGTTAGGACCTGTGACATCCTGAATTTGGTCATAATATGATATCAGAATATTTATATTTTCTTTACCCCTTGAGAATTTAAATATCTGGATATATTGAAACTAGACTGGATAATAATAGCAGATTATATTTATTGAATATTCATCAGAAGGACTGATGCTGAAGCTGAAGCTCCAATACTTTGGCCACCTGATGCAAAAAGCCAACTCATTGGAAAAGACCTGACTCATTGGAAAAGACCCTGTTGCTGGGAAAGATTGAATGCAGGTGGAGAAAGGGACGACAGAGGATGAGATGGTTGGATGGCNAGCAGATTATATTTATTGAATATTCATCAGAAGGACTGATGCTGAAGCTGAAGCTCCAATACTTTGGCCACCTGATGCAAAAAGCCAACTCATTGGAAAAGACCTGACTCATTGGAAAAGACCCTGTTGCTGGGAAAGATTGAATGCAGGTGGAGAAAGGGACGACAGAGGATGAGATGGTTGGATGGCATCATTGACTCGGTAGATATGAGTTTGAGCAAGCTCCAGGAGATGATGAAGGATAGGGAAGCCTGGCATGCTGCAGTCCATGGGGTCGCAGAGCAGGACGTGACAAAGCAGCTGAACAACAACATTTACTGAGTGCTTATTATTTGCAAGTACTGTACTGAATCCTTTCCATATGTGATTGTACTTAATCTTCTAAGTATCCCTGTAAGGTAGGTCTTAATTAACCACATCCTATGAAAATGACAGCTAAGGCCTAGATTCTAAGTATCAAGCCCAAGGGTACATAGCTAGTCCCTTGTAGAGCCAGAACTCAAACTCACATTAACTAAAAAGCTCTAAATAGGAAATTTTATCTCAATTCCTCCTAAACAAATGATTTTCAAGGATATACTTGGAAAATATTAATAAACTAGAAATATATTACCAGCTGTCATGATCCTCTCATAGTTCACAGATTGCTCCCTTCTACTATATAAATACACATCAACAACAAACACTTGGATATGTTTCAGTGTCAATTAAAAGAAATTGGGGGATGGCAAGCTCTACGTGAGCATTTCAAATTCAAAATTGTGTTTCGGTATTGCCCCCACAAATGCCTTTTTCTCCTCCAAACCTCTGTCAACTAGTAGTGGTTACCTGTTCACTTTAGTTTTTTAAAATTATTCCTTTCTTTTCTGTTTTTAAAAATTACAGCTTAGGTCTTATTTGTCAAACATTTATGTTTGCCTCTTATGTGACTGAAATGATCAAATGAATCAGTTGCCCTCCACTGGCACGCTGGGGCATATACCACAAATGTTTCCTGAGCATGCTGCCAAATTTTCAGCAATGTGTAAAATGTATTTTGGTTACAACTAAGGATGCATATGGTCACTGAGATATCTGTCAGATAGAATACAGAGCAAAGGAGGTCCCATACTTTGCTCTGGAGCACGTTAGGACATATTGAGAGAAGGGGAAGAAATACAAGTTGTTTGGTGTGTTTTCAAAGTAGCTTCAGAGTAACATGGAGAGTTCCATAGCAAATTATAGGTTTTTGTCACTTGGATTTTTAAGAAAGCATTTATCTGCAATTATCAGTTATTCTCAAGCAGAGACTCAGTGTGAAAGGTCAACCTCTTGAATCCTGAGTTGACTATGGCTGCATTGATAGATTAGGAGATGTTGTTACACTTTGAACATGATCATGTGATAATCACTCTAAGTAGTGACACAAATCCAAAACATTCAAGACCTGATGAAATAGATTGACTTCTGCAATAGACAGACTTTGGGGACATGGGATTGACTTTAGAAAAAATTATCTTCCATTCTTTTCCTTCCAGCAACTTTCTTATCCTTCAGAAAATCGGTGCTTTCTTGGTATCCTAGAATTTTCCATGTTCTCACTATTCTACCACACCTGAGTCTGAGCTCCTAAATATAATCTTCATTGTCATACTAGTTTTTTACTATGTCTCAGCAACCCAAAACAATGTAATTGCTTGGAATAATTGAGTACCTGATAGTCTGCTAGCATTAGCAGCCTAAATATCTGAGGTCTACATATTTAATAATCAACTCTATTTTATCGGTTAGACAAAATAGTCAAATTGACTCTGTAAGCCTACACACTGCCATTGATTGAAAGATGCCTACCTAGCAGAGTGACAAAAATGATCAATCCATAAGTAATCCTGTATAACATATACACATATTCAACCATTACTATTCTGGGGGGAAAACAATCAATCTCTATATTTTTATGAAGAAAGCATGATTCTTATCTAAATTATTAAACATTGAGTAATTGAATAACATTTTCTCAAATGTAAGGAAAAAACCTAAACACTATTTGAAACATAAAAAAATCATGAAGTGAATGCTGCACTATTTCTGAATTATATTTTGACAAACATACACACCTACCTTCCACCTATTTTCACAAAAGCTTTCACTTTCGTTTTTTAACCAAATACAAAAACTGCTAGGCAAATGTGAGCCTATATTTGCCTATAAATGTGGCATTCCTAGGCAAAAGCAAAAGTTTATATTTATATGGCTCATCTCCAGATCTCACTAGTTGCCCTCAGTGAATGTGCTAATTGCATTTCTTAGCTCTTTATTTTCTTATTTTAGCCTTTGTGGTTTTAGGCACATTTTACTAGATGTTACACGTTCTTATGTTTAGGTTTTATTTGCATGACACCAAAGTGTGAGTCAGTTGGCTCATTGCATTTTGCATACATCGCGCATAATGAATACTAAAGTGAAGATTTTCTTTTCACATGAGTAAAACTGAAAACGTTTTTCTCTGCCAAATCTGCTTTGATGAAAAACAGAAACCTAAAATGTTGGGCAGTATATGGTAAAGTAATCTTTTCACAATCCAATCTTCTGAGCCATGGGAGAATTTGTTTCTTGCCCTTTTTATGTTGTACATACTTCAATATTCTTTAAATTTGACAAGTGAGATAAAAGAAAACCATACTTAAATTCTTGAATTTAATCAAAGTGTGAGGTGCAACATTTGTGTATGTATGTTTGTGTATTTGTGTAGGTATGATTGCCATATGATTTTGTACTTTATAAAATATGCTATATATGTTACCTTATAATAAATCAGATCTATTCTTAAAAATGTAGAAAAAAGAAATGAAAACTGAAAAAAGAAATGAAAACTGAAATAGCCCCAAATCTTAATAGTGATAGCACATTAAAATAATAATAATAACACTTTTCTTATGCTAAACTCTTGTCAGCTTCTGTCTATTCTCACCTCCTTCCGTGTCTTGTTTTCACTCTTTTCAGTTTACAATATGTTTTAGTATCTAGTATTGCAGATATAGCCCTCATCACTTTAAATGGAATTGCATTGCCTCTCCGGAATAATATGTGAGAGAACTTTGTGGCACATCCTGTGTACAGGGGGAAAATCTTCCTGGGGGTTTTCTTTTGCTTTAGCATCCCAATTCAGAAACTCAGCCTGTTCAGTTTCTTCTTGGAGAAACACCCGCCATTGTGTTTTTAATCTGCTTGCTGACTTGCTTGTTGTGGCCCCTCCTCAATGACACTGCCCTACCCTCACCAAATTATGAGCTGTTTGGGTTTTCTCAAATTATTTCCCAGATGTCCTACACTTTCACAAGAAGGCGAACATAAACCTCTTTAATGAGTCCTCTTGCATAGCTCTAGAAGAAAGTTCCTAAGTTTAGAGTCCAGCAATAGTAGCCTTCAAATTTTCCAGCATGTATGTAAATCATGATTGGCAGAATAACAGCTCCTCAAAGGTGTCTGTGTACCAGGAATCTCTGAATATGTTACCTTGCATACCAAACGTCACTTTGAAGATCTGATTAAGTTCAGAACCTTGAGGTGGGGAACTTATCCTTGGTTAACCAGGTGACTCCAGCTTAATTTTTGTGTGCTTACAAGTAAAAAAGCTATTATAGAACTCGGGTTTGGTTGTCTACTGCTCAAGTCAGTAATTCAAGAGGCAAGTGTCAATAGAAAGGAAAGGCATTTTAATCAGAAAAGCCAGCAACCTAGAGAAGGTGGGCTCATGTCCAGAGAGCGACTCCAAAGATTCTGCTCAGCCATGAGTTATTAAAGGGAAAAATAGAAAGGAGGGTGGCAAATCTCAGTGAGTCATTGAGGCAGGATGTTGGGATCTGAGTCATTCTCCATTGTGTGCAGACTGGTTTACTCTGTCTTCATATGTTATATCTCCCAAGTGATCTGCTTACAGGATTCCTTAGGGGGGTGTTGGGAGCAGAAAGCCAGTCATTTTTTTATGACTTAATTCTTCTTTCCATACTTCTTTTTATCTAGGAAAAAAACTGACAGGTTAGGTAAGGCATGGCATGCATTCAGGAAAACAGAAGTCAGGAGTTAGTTTCAATTGCTCAATGACCTAATTTCTATAATTAGGTTCTTGTAAGGTTAGAGGGGAGCAGAAATGGGCAAACAGGAAAGGGGCAAAAAGCTGTTTTCATTTTCACAGCTGTGGTCAGAGGAAGATGAGACTAGGAAAATGACTCAAAGAATGCTTTGAAGACAGAGGAAGGTGCCTTAAGCCAAGCAATGTGAGAGTTCTCTAGAAGCTGGAAAAAGGCAAGGGATCAAATTCTCTCAGCATATGCAGGAAGAAACGTGGCTCTGCCAGCACCTCGATTTTACCCCAGTGAGACCTGTATGAGATTTCTGATTTATAGCTGTAGATAATTAAGTTTGTGTTGTTTTAAGCTCCCAAGTTTGTGGTAATTTATTACAGCAGCAATGGAAAATTAATACCCAGGTTTCTTCAGGGTTTGTTGTTGTTGTTGTTGTCGTTGTTGTGTGTGTGTGTGTTTCAATTATCATATTGGACCTTTCCCTGGGATTACTGGGGAAAAGAGGAGGTGCAAAGAAGTTAGATATTTGTACTCTTTGCCCATAATACCAAAAAGTTCTGTAGTGGGAGCTTTCAGAGAAGGAGGGAGGGAGAGGAAAAGGAAGTGTTGCAGGAAGGGGGACCCCCTTCCAGGCCCCGAAACTGGGCTCTTGTCTAACACTTGGACATGAATTGTCCGAGGAGACACATGTGCTGACAAAGCAAGAGATTTTATTGGGAAAGGGCACCCGGGTGGAGAGCAGTAGGGTAAGGGAAGACAGGAGAACTGCTCTGCAGTGGCTCGCAGTCTCGGGTTTTATGGTGATGGGATTAGTTTCCGGGTGGTCTTTGGCCAATCATTCTAATTCAGGGTCTTTCCTGATGGTGCACGCATCGCTCAGCCAAGATGGATACTGGCGAGAGGGATTCTGGGAAGTGGACGGATACGCAGTGTCTCCTTTCCATCTTTCCTGAACTCTTCCGGTTTGTGGTGGTATATTAGTTCTGTATTGCTTATCAAGATCTCCTGTCATAAAACAACTCATGCAAATGGTTAGTATGGTGCCTGGCCAGGGTGGGCAGCTTCAATCAGTGTGCTTCCCCTAACAACTCCCCGCTGAGAGACTTCATACTCAAGATACTTCTTGGGAATTGGAGCGGAGGTCTCTTTCTTCTATAACTTCTTCCTGCTGAGCANAAACAACTCATGCAAATGGTTAGTATGGTGCCTGGCCAGGGTGGGCAGCTTCAATCAGTGTGCTTCCCCTAACAACTCCCCGCTGAGAGACTTCATACTCAAGATACTTCTTGGGAATTGGAGCGGAGGTCTCTTTCTTCTATAACTTCTTCCTGCTGAGCATGGGCATAGGCCTGCCTCTCAGAGCAGAAGTTTCTCTCAACCTGATCTAAGTTGGGGTGTTCTACATCTGAAACCGGCTTCCACCCTTGTAGTAACAGCAATTTAGTTTGAAACTGTTGGCTCCTCTCAGAGACGAAATAGAAAGGGGCCAAACAGGAGACCTAACAGGATGATCATCACTGGTCCCCAGAAATAGGAGGCAACATTTGGGGTGAGGGCTGCAGGGTTTGTGACTTTTTTTTTTTGATTGATTGGTGGTGAAGCAACAGAGCTGTGCTCCCAAAATCTTGTGTTCAGTCTCCATCCTCCACCTGGGTGGGGGCTCAAAGACATTGTTATGCATATTTCTTTGAGTAGGAACCAGGGCTCCTGGAGGCTGTACCAACAACCTTTGATTGTTTCTCCTGTTTCTCTTTCCCCTCCCTTCCCTGATTAGCAATTGTTTGAATCCACCCTTTGGAACTCAGGGAAGGTCAAGGGGGCTGATTGAACCCTATATCTTACAGAGGAGAAATGGAGAACACAGAACAGATCTCTACTCCAGAGCCCCACAGAGTTCTACTCAGTTTTAATTTAGGGAACTAGGCAACTATGACTGTGATAACTTCCTGTCAAAACAGAGCATAGGACTGCCTCAGCTTGGAGTATAGACACTGAATTGGAAGTATTTCTGAGTTCCAAGTTCTAGAGCTGAGTCTTGTATGATTAAAAATTTCAATCCTCTGGTCTGCCATTTTGGTATAACAGGCCAATTAGAAGTAGTTGGAGGAGTGATAACTGGAATTTAGTAGACAAATAAATCTCATTTCTTTCTAGAAGAATAGGCCTGAAACACAGTCTGGACCTGACATTTCAGGGAGACTTGTAGCCAGGTAGCCAGTTGCCTAGTTTTATAAAAAGTAAGGTTGCAGTTACTAGCTTCCAGAAGACATTGTTTTGAGAATGGTGGCATCCAAGCCTGACATGACTCAGAAAACTCAACTGTTTAGCAATACAAGGTTTAATATGAAAATACACCCATAGCATCACCTAGTTATTTCCCAGGATATCTGAACCACAGTTACTGTATTTTGACTTTTAATTGTAAACTTTTCTTTAATAGCCAAAGCAGATTTCACCGTTAACGACGTCAGTGTTTCTCTAGGTATGAGAAGATGCAAGAATTGGGACTCATAAAATCTTTTCCTGAAAAGATCTAACAATCTGAAGGCCTGCTCTGCCAGTTTTTCCCAGAGCACAGAGTGCCTCATTCCTGATTTTCACCCTGAACTCCTTTCAAGGACAATGAAAGTCAGCAGTTGCAGCAGCCATGATTTAATCTTTGTAGATGTAGATGGCAAGTGTCAGTCTTCAGTTGGCAGGGCCTCTTTTTGTTCATAAACTTGACCATGATTTTGAGGGGGGCATTTCATGACTGTTTTATCTCATGGTGCTGAGAATGTCCATTCTCAGTTTTGGCAAAGTTTTGGTTGACACTTAATGTGCTGTTACTGGACTAGCCCATAAAACAGTATCCAAAATTCTCTGGACCACCTGTCTTACTAGCCTCTTGGTCCAGGAAAATATTCCCTCTGGTTGCTTCTTCCCATATCTAGAGTTACACTGTTACCATAATTGATCTCATATGGGACTATATATTATTCTATTAGAGGCCTCAGACACACATTTGACAGTGTAAGAAACAGCAATTTTTTTTTAAAACAGGTGAAATACAAATAACATAGCCAGCAGCATTAGTAAAGTCACAAGTAAGACCTAAGTTAAGGACTTAGACTGCTCTGTAGAATCTTTATCTTCCAGGGAAATTATATATTGGCACTGTCTATAAGGCACATAGCCCAGTTTTCTAGTGTTACTAGATTGATTGTCCTTAGTATGATTTAATTGTTTCCAACACAGAGGAGACTTTAAGCCTAAATTACCTAAGACAGGTGGTCCAGGTGGTGTTATCTATAAAAATCTATCCCATAATTGTGGGAGATTTTTTTCCTCCTTTGCTGAAACTTTTCTTGTTGCTCTGATTGAGCTTAAGTAATAGAAAAAAGCTAACATTTATGGCCAGAGTTAGAGCAGGCATTATTAATTGGCCTGGTGTGGGGATCCCATCTAGTAATATCACAGTGACCTGAATATGACTATAATTTTTTTAAGTAAATTTTCTCAGGGCCAACCAGTTAGAGTCTTGTAGTAGAGAAATTTACCAAGGTAACTCAGAACTGGACACAGGTAATTGGCCACAAACTCAACAGCTGAATTGATTTCTAAAAGTAGCATAGAATCAGGCCTATGATAGAAAAGCATTTGATTTATATGCAAAGGTCTAAGAATTCAAGAAAACACAAATGATCACATGAATCAGGTCTGGCATCTTGGGCAAGTTGTCTACTTCTGATGTACTCATCTTCTCATCCTGGTGTAGTGTAGTTTCTCCTGCTTGAGCATCATTTTAAGGTGAGATCAGGTCAGCTGTCTTCTCTATAGACCAGTCCAGTGTAGGGGCCTTTGGAAATGTGAATTAATCTAAGAGTTAGTTTCCCTTCAGTTTCATTGTGCATGAGCTAGTTGAGAGTACCTGATAAAAAAGTACTTCCATCCAGGTTGGAGACAGTCCCTTAAATTATGTCTTTTTCCAGTCCTGGTTGCAGGTCATGAGGCATCTGATCTTCATCCAAAGACAGATTATTGAGATAAGCTTCAGAAACAAACTTAGGGTGTTCTTCAATAATTCAATTAAATTTTACATTAATATCACATAACAGCAAAGAACTATCTAAGAGATGAGTCTTACTAGATGCAGAACAAACTGGGATTTAAAATTTTTTGAAATATCTTTTTCTCCCTAAACTTACCCTCATTTTTATCAAATATAACAAAATTAAGGCTAGTTTCTTTGCAAAATAGGTTTGTTCTCACTAATTTTGGCCTGATGGTTTATATAACCATAATTGATTATAGACTTTTTATTTTGCTGAAACACTTATAGAGTCTCAGACTGAACTTTTAAAATAAAACAGGGCTGGGAAACTCATACCAAAGGCTTATCACAGATTTTGCCTAAGAAATCTAGGTGAATTCTTCCCTTTTTAAGGTGTCAAAAATTTCTTGAGATTTTTGTGTGAGATAACCTTCCTAACTTATTTGATAAGCTTACTAGAAAACTAAGAATTTCCAATTTTCAGAGGAGTCAGATAGAGAGAAAATATAATTGCTTTGTTTATAACATTTAATTTTACCAAAGTATTGTCATAATTAGTTTGAGAGGAAGGTTTTCCCTACTCCGGAAAACATAAGATTCAAACCCGTAATTTTTCAGACAGAAACCATAAAAGTTATAAGCATATTCGCTGGCTGGTTCATTCAGTCCTTTTGTTAACTTTTGTGAAGTTGTCAGGTTTTCCATTAGAATACCAGGACATATCAGAATGTTAAGAATGCCACATAATTTCTAGGATATCCGTATTAGTAATTTTACCATACATTATAACATGAGCAGATTTATTACTCATTTGATAATCTTTTTCATGTAATTTAATCAACTAAATGAACAGTTTAATATCTCTCTTTGAGATGTTTCAGGGGCCCTCTGAAGCACCCCAAAGTTAGCTGGAGGTCAAAAGAACTTCAAAAGAATTTGATTTAGGAAGTTTTATTGAAAAGATCAATTAAAAGGGTTTAGAACATTTGGTCAGATTTAGCTGATGGGTGTATCATTTAGCTTGTTGATATGTCACAATGGGCATAGATACCAAGGCTCAAGGTCTAGCGAAAGTCAGCTCTGCCATCTTTGACCTAATTGGCTCTAACCAGTTTTCTTATGGCTGTGTCAGTTCAGTTCAGTTCAGTCACTCAGTCATGTCCGACTCTTTGTGACTCCATGAATCACAGTACACCATGCCTTCCTGTCCATCACCAACTCCCGGAGTTCACTCAGACTCTTGTCCATCAAGTCAGTGATGCCATCCAGCCATCTCATCCTCGGTCGTCCCCTTCTCCTCCTGCCCCCAAAACCTCCCAGCATCAGTCTTTTCCAATGAGTCAACTCTTCACGTGAGGTGGCAAAAGTACTGGAGTTTCAGCTGTAGCATCATTCTTTCCAAAGAAATCCCAGGGCTGATCTCCTTCAGAATGGACTGGTTGGATCTCCTTGCAGTCCAAGGGACTCTCAAGAGTCTTCTCCAACACCACAGTTCAAAAGCATCAATTCTTCGGCGCTCAGCCTTCTTCACAGTCCAACCCTCACATCCATACATGACCACTGGAAAAAGCATAGCCTTGATTAGACGGACCTTAGTAGGCAAAGTAATGTCTGTGCTTTTGAATATACTATCTAGGTTGGTCATAACTTTTCTTCCAAGGAGTAAGCGTCTTTTAATTTCATGGCTGCAGTCACCATCTGCAGTGATTTTGGAGCCCCAAAAAATCTGACACTGTTTCCACTGTTTCCCCATCTATTTCCCATGAAGTGATTAGACCGGATGCCATGATCTTTGTTTTCTGAATGTTGAGCTTTAAGCCAACTTTTTCACTCTCCTCCTTCACTTTCATCAAGAGGCTTTTGAGCTCCTCTTCACTTTCTGCCATAAGGGTGGTGTCATCTGCATATCTGAAGTTATTGATATTTCTCCCGGCAATCTTGATTCCAGCTTGTGTTTCTTCCAGTCCAGCGTTTCTCATGATGTACTCTGCATATAAGTTAAATAAGCAGGGTGACAATATACAGCCTTGACGTACTCCTTTTCCTATTTGGAACCAGTCTGTTGTTCCATGTCCAGTTCTAACTGTTGCTTCCTGGCCTGCATACAGATTTCTCAAGAAGCAGGTCAGGTGGTCTGGTATTCCCATCTCTTTCAGAATTTTCCACAGTTTAAACCTAGGTACAATGAAAATATTCTGCTTAATGTTAATTACTCTAAGACATGTCTATATTAGATAGGTCAACAAACAAACATTAATATTGGGTATTTAATACTGAATATTTGCAAGTTCACATGAACCTGGAATTTATTGTTTAATTTAGAATTATTTGATTTGTAAGCACTTACTTTTTTTTAAAGCCAAATAAATAGAGCTCATTTACAAATTAACCTCAAAAATATTACCCAGAAACAAAGACATACCAAGACATGTTTAGATAGACACAGTGCAAATCTAGCTTCATTTTCTAAGTTTAGTCATGAATTAGAAATTACAACATAAAGTTGACTATTTTATAAAAAACAGTTGAAATAAATAAAAATTTTAAAGTCTTTTTCCCCTTTCCCCTCAGTCTCAGAAGTTAGAGATGGTCTATATAAGTGTTCCTGAGAGCCTTGGTCTCCAGGCACAGGGAAAGAAAATCAAGTTCTAAAAAAGTGGCTGCAGGTCTAAACCAACTGGTGGCCAGACAAAGCAAAATGGGCGTCAAAAATCACAACACAGAACACAGAGTTAAAACACACACATGTAAACCTGGCAGTCCTCATCAGACACTCCCTTAAATACAAGAATGCAGTCTCTCAGAAAATCTCCTATAGAGACACAGAACTTCAGATCCAAGCACTAACAGCTCCCAAAATTTGAAAGGGAGGAAAGGAAGCCAGGTTGAAAGAAGGGGGAGGAGGCGGAAGAGGGTGGCAAAAGGGGTGGTCTTACAGACATCTCCTGCCACCTGGAGATACCCAGGCATTATGGGACTTTACCCTGGGCCTCCAGAGAAGGGAGGACTGGAACTCGGCCCTACCAGAAATCAGAACCAGGATTCGAGTTCTCTGCCAAGAGGAGGTGATCAGTCTCCAATCCTCAGATCAGGCTGAGGCCCTTCAACCAGATTCCTGCGTCTAGGACCAGGGGACTAGAAAAACGGGGAAGGATAGGAAGGGTTAAGGNACCCTGGGCCTCCAGAGAAGGGAGGACTGGAACTCGGCCCTACCAGAAATCAGAACCAGGATTCGAGTTCTCTGCCAAGAGGAGGTGATCAGTCTCCAATCCTCAGATCAGGCTGAGGCCCTTCAACCAGATTCCTGCGTCTAGGACCAGGGGACTAGAAAAACGGGGAAGGATAGGAAGGGTTAAGGAAAGGGAAGAGAGAGGGAAGGGGAGAGAGGTCAGTAAAGTCTGTTCCTTACTGGGCGGGGGACTCTGGCCAGTTGTCCGTGTCAGGAGGAGACCAGGGACAAAAGTGTTCCTGTTGCAGCCGCTGGGTCTGGTCCTTACCCTGAGGGATCAGGATGTCAGTCTCAGTGAAGGAGTCCCGCCAGAGTCGCCATTTGAGTTGTTAGCGGAAGCACACTGATTGAAATCACCCACCCTGGCCAGGCACCATAGTAACCTTTCACATGAGTTGTTTTAGGACAGGAGATCCTGATAAGGAATACGGAACTAATAAGCCACCATTGACCGGAAGCGTTCGTGAAAGGTGGAAAGGAGACACCGTGTGTCCGTCCACTTCCCAGAATCCTTCTCACCAGTATCCATCTTGGCTGAGCAATGCGTGCACCACCAGGAAAGACCCTGAATTAGAATGATTGGCCAAAGACCACCCGGAAACTAATCCCATCACCATAAAATCTGAGACTACGAGCCACGTGGCAGAGCAGTTCTCCTGGGTTCCCTTACCCTACTGCTCTNAATGCGTGCACCACCAGGAAAGACCCTGAATTAGAATGATTGGCCAAAGACCACCCGGAAACTAATCCCATCACCATAAAATCTGAGACTACGAGCCACGTGGCAGAGCAGTTCTCCTGGGTTCCCTTACCCTACTGCTCTCCTCCGAGGAGACTTTTCCCAATAAAATCTCTTGCTTTGTCAGCACATGTGTCTCCTTGGACAATTCATGTCCAAGTGTTAGACAAGAGCCCAGTTTCGGGCCCTGGAAGGGGTCCCCCTTCCTGCAACAGAAGGAAAGAAGAAGGAAAAAAGAGAGACAAGAAAAATGAGGGAGGGAGAAAGGCAGAGAACGAGGTTGGTTCTTCTAATATTATGGTTACTTTCCAGGAAGTTTTGCTCCCATGAAATTGAAACTTGCCAAATAGTCCTTTTAGTTTTTTGGAGAGTCTTAGTCTGATGCATGGCAGCAAAGTGATCTCTACAACAGTACTTGGGTCACTGGCAGAAAACAAGAAGGATTTTGGTCTACATTGTTATGTATAAAGATTTGGCTGCTAGTTTTATCAACACTTACAAAAAAAAAAAAGATTCCCAAATTCTTTTCTTTTATGATACTTAAATATCCTAAACGAAATTATTTCATTTATGATACTGAAATACACAGAATTCTCTTTTCCAAAGTCATCAGCTTTGGTAAAAACTTGTCTCAAATTACAAAATGAAATTATATATATCCCAAGAGTTTCCAAAGAAATAATCTATGATCTTTTATTATAATAAAGAACTCTACTTAAAAAAAAATTCTTATAAAAAATTATAAAATGTAATACATCTTTTCTGTTAAAAAAAAAAAAGTATTCAAAACTTGAGAATAAGAAAAAGAATGGCTACATGACCTTTCAATGACATCCAAGGATTATTTAATTGTATAGGGAATCCACTTTTGTTGCACTCAGTATTTACTATTAAGACCCAACTTCATAAGTTGCATATGAAACTGTATATTTTTGTCCAATAGAGATTCAAATCACTTCTTTATGGTAGAAAAGGTAGCCACAAAGATTATGTTTTACTGTCCTATAGGACATTAATCAGTTTTGTCTCTAATAACTTATTTCAGTTACTTCAGAGTTCCTTTTCTTACTGATAACGTAAATTGATATTCATAAAGTTCTCTTCTTAATAAGCATACCATTCTGCTGGTATACTCCTTAATGGGTTAAATATTTTTGACATGTGTCCATTTCATATTTGTGTGAATCGTGCTCTTTAAATTTTTGAAAATTATATTTTGGCATTCCAAAATATTTTAGTCATGAGTATATGGGCATGTGTGTGTGTGCATGAAATGATTAATGATGTCATTTAAGCAATATTAATAAAGGGAAACTATGTTGGTCTTAACTATATATGTAATTATGTGTGTATAGGTGTACATACATATATATGTTAGAAATATTAGAGAAAGTCTAGACAATGTCTGAAATTCAGTTGCCAAAAAACTGCTAAATGTAATAAATTATATAGTTACATACTATTTCTCATTCTGGGATAAAAATATTTATAAAAATATTTTTGAAAGACTAAAATATAGAATCTAACTTTTGAGTTGGGGTCTGAGAAAATTATTTCTTATTCTCTTTTACCCTCCATATAGAGTATACGAAAATTGTAAATCAATTTTTAATTTATAATTTAAATACTAAGTAATGAAGAGATTTACATAAAAGATTTTATAACTGTAGTCATTTACAGTGTAAAAATGTGACTTCTTATTATTTCTAGCTCTTAAAATGTTAATGTAATACATAGCTGTGTAATTTTACAGGACAGTTTAATTCCCCTGAAAATATGGAGCTCAGCAAAGAGTCCAAATTAAAAAGAAATTAATATGTTTTAAATATTAGGTTATTTTTCTGGTCTTTTGAGTTTGTAATATCTTAGCCTGGTGAAAACTTTACTTAAAAGAAGTTACCAACAACCAGTTCTAGCTGGTGATTTTTCATACTATGAGAAAATAAAAATGTTTTTAGGATGGATGTTCCATATTTGTTTTATTATTTTCAGTTCAGTTCAGTCAGTCAGTCGTGTCCGACTCTTTGCAACCCCATGAATCGCAGCATGCCAGGCCTCCCTGTTCATCACCATCTCTCGGAGTTCACTCAGACTCACGTCCATCGAGTCCGTGATGCCATCCAGCCATCTCATCCTCGGTC
>SJYX01007230.1:88454-113378 GCA_006410675.1 Oreotragus oreotragus | reverse complement strand
TGGAGGTTCGGGACATTGTACAGGAGGCAGGGATCAAGACCACCCCCAACAAAAAGAAATGCAAAAAGATTATCTGAGGAGCCCTTACAAATAGCTGTGAAAAGAAGAGACGCCAAAGGCAAAGGCAAAGGAGAAAAGGAAAGGCATACCCATTTGAATGCAGAGTTCCAAAAAATAGCAATGAGAGATAAGAAAGCCTTCTTTAGTGATCAATGCAAATAAATAGAGGAAAAGAACAGAGTGGGGAAGACTAGAGATCTCTTAAAGAAAATTAGAGGTATCAAGGGAATATTTTATGCAAAGATGGGCTCAATAAAGGACAGAAATGGTATGGACCTAACAGAAGCAGAAGATATTAAGAAGAGGTGGCAAGAATACACAGAAGAACTGTACAAAAAAGATCTTCACGACCCAGATAATCACAATGGTTTGATCACTCACCTAGAGCCAGACATCCTGGAATGATCACCACATGACAGGCCAATAAATCAAGAGATGAGGTGCTGGCACAAGGAATAGCAACTTTATTCAGAAAGCTGGCAGAAAGAGAAGATGGTAGACTAGGGTCCCAAAGAGCCATCTTACTTGAATTAGAATCCAAGCTTCTTTAAATCAAAAGGGGAAAGGTGAGGTTGGCTGTTCCAAACATTTTGGTGTCAGAAGCTTTTGTTCTTACAGCAGGTCAGGTCAGGTCACAGATGTTCCTGTAAACGTCCAACAAGACAAATGTTTTTCTCTGTTCCGCAATTTTTTTTTTTTTATCTCTATGTGAATGGAAAAGTGTTATGCCTTTAAAGGTCAGAGCCTTGAGAATGAGCTGTCTTGAATATTTCAGACTATAGGCAATATTCTTTACCTGTAGCTAAAGCAAGAGAATACAACGGTTAAAGTAAAAGAAACAGATACAATATGGAGTCAGATTTGTTCTTCACTATTACAATCTCACAGTTCCTGCCCCTGTGCTTTTCCCAGTGGAACTTTCCCATAAATGTCCGAGTTTCTCATCATCTCTACCTGGCAAGTGTTTGTCCATTCATTACCATTCTTCTCCTGGTTCTTTCTTCCTGTGGTGTTTCTCTTCTTATAACTAGAAATTGTCACCCATTTCTCTAAAAACCTTCCCACTGCCATTGAAACTCTTCTGAGGCACCAAAAGAAGACACACTCCCATGTGTGGTGTGTGTGTGTGTGTGTTCAACTGATGTTAGTCCATTGTTTATCTCTGAGGAGATTTCCTGGCAGTGAGTAAGCAATAAACACATTATTAAGTAGCATTTTTTTAAAATTTGTTTAAAATTTGCTTTTTCCCCTGGAAAATCAATTCCTACAGAGGAACAACAATTTCTTGAACATTTTAAAGTGACTTAAATTATGGCATTGCAAATGGTATGGAAATGCTGCAGTATAAAAATAGTACCCCATTTCATAAAATTGTAATGAACATAGCAAAAGGAGGGAACCAGCTTTTTCATCTGTATGTCACTTGAAATATTTGTGTAAAATTAAAACATTTGAGAAGTACTTAGTTGCATGTTTGGAGTGTTTATCGTCAGCAATGCTAAATATAACTTTTTTCTAAATAATAAAGGAAAATACAAATAAAATAGTTTCCTGTGACTACTAACCTAGAATGATTTTATGTGTCAGATAACAGGAAGTAAATTAGTATATCTGTTATCTGCATTAGCTCTATATGACTGTTGCCATTCATATCAGTTACTTTGCTCTGTTTATTGTGCTACTCTCTGTAAAGTAGATCAGAGAGTTTTTGATTTAAAGTAGATTAATTGTTGTTTTATTGGGGGGAAAATGCATTGTGATATACGTGCTTTGCTCATTGTACGGCATAGAGTTAAGGTTTAAATAAAAAGGTTTTTTCACCTTATAGATACTGCAATTACCAGTCACTCAATATGAGTTATAATAATATTTAGATATATTCAAGCATGTACATTACTAAGAAAAGATACTTATCTATTACATTTAGTAATACAATATTCATCTAGAAAGTTACAGTCTTATATTCCTCATTAGTACTTTAATTTTATAAGTTAACATAGGAGTATAAACATTATAATTGTGGATCCTTTTGGTCAAGAATATTATAACATATTATTTTTAGAGAAGAGTTCTTCAGGTTATATGGAAGGATTCAGAAGTGTTACCATCTGAAAATGCATCCTCAGTTTTGGGAGTTAAATGCCTAGCAAGCAAGCAGTACCACTAGTCAGGATAATTGGTTTTACTTTAGTAAAGTTTTACTTTACTGAGATGTCTTATTTACATTCAATGGTCTGTCTAAGTAAAATAATTGTTATTTTTTCAAAAACTGCACCAAGTAAAACCAACATAACATGAAGTTCTGTCTTATTAATGTCAACAGCAAAAGTGTTTCAGAATGACAGTGCCACTATGAAACCTATCTTATTAGGCTTGAATCCTTCTCCTATTCAAATGCTTTGTTCATTCATTCATGTAACAAATATGTATATACCCCAGGTACTGTGATATAGAAAGGTGCTAGTATTCAAGAAACTCAATCTAGTGGGGAATATATATTTACAGAAAGATTATAATGAAAGGGTATGTGCAATTCATTAAGCCAGTCAACAAAAGTATACTGAATACTCACTATGTATGCCTAGTAGTGAGTATTCAAAGAACCAGAAGTAATATCACAAGCAAATAGTCATGATCATTTGTCTTTAGGGAGATTGTAGTGTAGAAAGTTCTTTAAAAAATAAATAGAAGACAAAATTGACAATTATTGGTAGCTATTAATAACTAGGTTATATAATTGATCAGTGACAGTTTAAAGTTATTAATTCATTGACTCTTCCATAACCTTACTGCTATTTATCCCTGTCTATAAATGAGAAGGCAGGTAACTTCCTGGTCACAGAGCTATTAAGTGTTAATATTAGAACTCCACCCAGGCAATCTGGCTCATGGATTCATATTTCTAACTGTTCATATAGGGTACCTTTCACAAGTCACATGTAGGCATGTTCTATGGCCTGTTGCCATGGAAAATAAAAAGGGATAGCTCTGGTGGGAAGATGTCAGTCTGAGAACATGCTATTGGTAGGCAGCTTGCTGGATGTGAGTCTTAAATTTAAGAAAAAGGGCCAGTCTAAAGATAGAGATTCCAGAATTGCCTATTTATAGAAATTAGTGAAAGCCTTGGAAGTAGGTGAGCCCACTTAGTGGTTGCCAATGCTGATCCATAGACCATTTCAGGTCCATGTTGAAAGCAGGTAAAGTAGATAAATAAAGATTGTTGATGGCTTTCATATCTGTGATGGTTATTACTGTATGTTGACTGGGCTGAGGGAGGCCCAGATGGCTGATTAACTCTTGTTTCTGGGTTTGTCTATGAGAGTGTTTCTGGAGAGATTAGCATGTGGACTGGAGGCCTTAATAAAGTAAATGTGCTGTGCTAAGTCGCTTCAGTCGTGTCCCACTCCTTGTGACCCTATGGACTGTAGCCCACCAAGCTCCTCTGTCCATGGGATTCTCCAGGCAAGAATACCAGAATGGGTTGCCATGTCTTTCTCCAGGGAATCTTCCTGACCCAGGAATTGAACCTACATCTCTTATGTCTCCTGCATTGGCAGGTATGTTCTTTACCACTAGTGCACCTAGGAGAGCAAGTAATGCAAATGACCCTTCCCAAAGTAGTTGGTTGTTTTTCGGTCATTAAGTCATGTATGACTCTTTGTGACCCCATGGACTGCAGCATGCCATAGTCCTCCACTATCTCCTTGAGATTGCTCAAACTCACATCCACTGGGTCAGTGATGCCATCCAACCATCTCATCCTCTGCTGCCCCCTTCTCATCTTGTTTCAGTCTTTCCCAGCACTGGGGTCTTTTCCAGTGAGTCAGCCCTTCACATCAGGTGGCCAAAGTATTGGAGCTTCAGCTTCAACATCAGCTCTTCCAATGAACAGTCAGGGTCAATTTCCTTTAGGATTGATTGGTTTGATTTCCTTGCTGTCCAAGGGACTCTCAAGAGTCTTCTCTAGCACTGAGCTTCATAAATCCATTGAGGGCTTGAAAGAACAAAAATGCTAAAGAAAGTCAAATTCTCTCTCTGTCTGAGTACTTGAGCTGGGACACCAATCTCCTCCTGACACTGACATTTCCAATTCTCAGGCCTTCTGACTCAGACTAGCATCTATACTATCAGCTCTCTGGCTCTCAGGCCTTAGGATGACCACTGGCTTTCCTGGGTCTCCAGCTGGTAGCAGACAGTTCATGGAACTTCTCAGCCTCCTGAATCACATGAGGCAGTAGCTTATACAAACCTCTTTCTCGACAGATGGAAAGATAAGTAGGTGGATAGATGAATAGATATGGATGTATAGGTATACCTCTTATTGGTTCTGTTTCTTTCAGATCAGTTCAGTCGCTCAGTCATGTCTGACTCTTTGCGATACTTGAGCTGGGACACCAATCTCCTCCTGACACTGACATTTCCAATTCTCAGGCCTTCTGACTCAGACTAGCATCTATACTATCAGCTTTCTGGCTCTCAGGCCTTAGGATGACCACTGGCTTTCCTGGGTCACCAGCTGGTAGCAGACACTTCGTGGAACTTCTCAGTCTCCTGAATCACATGAGGCAGTAGCTTATATAAACCTCTTTCTCGATAGATGGAAAGATAGGTAGGTGGATAGATGAATAGATATGGATGTATAGGTATAGCTCTTATTGGTTCTGTTTCTTTCAGATCAGTTCAGTCGCTCAGTCATGTTTGACTCTTTGCAACCCCATGAAGCACAACACACCAGGCCTCCCTGTCCATCACCAACTCCCAGAGTCCACCCAAACCCCTGTCCATAGAGTCAGTGATGCCATGCAACCATCTCATCCTCTGTCGTCCACTTCTCCTCCTGCCTTCAATATTTCCCAGAATCAGGGTCTTTTCAAATCAGTCAGCTCTTTGCATCAAGTGGCTGAAGTATTGGAGTTGCAGATTCAACATCAGTCTCTCCAATGAACACCCAGGACTGATTTCCTTTAGGATGGCCTGGTTGAATCTCCTTGCAGTCCAAGGGACACTCAAAAGTCTTCTCCAACACCACAGTTCAAAAGCATCAATTCTTTGGCGCTCAGCTTTCTTTATAGTCCAACTCTCACATTCGTATATGACCACTGGAAAAAACATAGCCTTGACTAGATGGACCTTTGTTGACAAAGTGATGTCTCTGCTTTTTAATATGCTGTCTAGGTTGGTCATAACTTTCCTTCCAAAGAGTAAGTATCTTTTAATTTCATGGCTGCAATCACCATCCTCAGTGATTTTGGAGCCCAGAAAAATAAAGTCAGCCTTGTTTTCACTGTTTCCCCATCTGTTTCCCATGAAGTGATGAGACCAGATGCCATGATCTTTGTTTTCTGAATGTTGAGCTTTAAGCCAACTTTTTCACTCTCCTCTTTCACTTTCATCAAGAGGCTTTTTAGTTCCTCTTCACTTTCTGCCATAAGGGTGGTGTCATCTGCATATCTGAGGTTATTGATATTTCTCCCAGCAATCTTGATTCCAGCTTGTGCTTCTTCCAGCCCAGCATTTNTGAGTCTGAGTGAACTTTAAGAGATGGTGATGAACAGGGAGGCCTGGTGTGCTGCGATTCATGGGGTTGCAAAGAGTCAGACACAACTGAGGGACTGAACTGATTGATGTATAATATCCTAGTTATTGACTTATAAATTAAAAAAGAATTTACCATAGCTTACTATGAAAGGAATATTATGAAAGAAATTTCCAAGAATGTCTGTGAGATATTTTAGATCACTTTGTATGTACACTTGAGTGAAGAAAATATATAGGGTAATGGATGACAACTAAGCCAGAATTATAAATAACAACAATTGATAAGTCTCCAGAATGCAACGTCTCTGAAATTTGCTGTCATCATTAATAAGCCACAGATTACTATTATTGTACAAAGGAAAGAATTTTAAAAATAATTATTAGAGTTATTTAAATGTGGAGGGTGAAACTTTAATTATGCTGATTTTTTTTTTTTCCCCCTGTGTCTGAGGTGAACTAGGGTTTGGAGTTAACTGACTCTGCTGCATCTGAGGACCTTAGTCAGCAATAGACTGGAAGCTGAGCCCAAGACTTCTGTGATAAGGAAGGTGGGAAGCAGAAAATATGCCTCTCTGGCATGGGGATTAATTTGAGCTATTTTGAGAAACAACAGATGCTGGAGAAGCTCTGAAAACTGAGAAGTTACTCTTTTGTAGGGGAAATTTACATTTATAAAGGAAATCTCCATTTGTAATAGTGTTTCCCTCTCTGAGAGGGAGGGGAAAGGCTCCTTGGAGCCACCAAGTGGAGGCTTGGGCTTAAATCTGCATGGCAAACCTTTTATTTTGCTTTTCTGTTCACCTCCCCTCAAGTGGCCTCCCAACCTTTCTTTCTTTTGTCTTTAGCAAAACTGGTGTTTAAACTGGTGGTCTAAGGGGAGGGGTGCTTCCTTTCTATAGGGAGGAGGTTCTAGCTCCCTACTTGGCTCTGTTGACACATGTGCTCCAAAGACAACAGTGGTGAAAGTTGCAGGTTTCCACTAGACTCAGACACGTACTGGGAGGGAGGCGAAAGGCTCCTTGGAGCCACCAAGTGGAAATGGAAGCCCAGGCTTTCCTCTCAGTACTTTCTAACACAATCTTGGCAGGAGATGATGGTCACAGGGTTACATATGAGTGAGGAAGGAAATACAGGCTTTCCTCTGAGCTTTTCATCTTGAGGAGGGAGGTCAGGCTCCTATTTTTCCCCATATGTAGTTATTTTTCTGAAACTTTTCTCTTTTCAGGCTGCTTTTTTCTTGATCCTTTGGTTATAGAGAGTGAGTCTTTCCAAAATTTTTCTTGTTTCTGTTTTCTGTGCCTTTTGCCTTCTCCAGACTACCAGTTTCTCTAGCACACCTGTTACCAGACTAAACTTGGGTTCACTTCTCATACTCAATAAAGCCAATCTACTGACATCAGGTTGTGGTGAAAAAAAGTACAGCATTTATTGTAAAGGTGGTGCTGACTGAAAAAAAAAAAATGCAATCTAAAAGTTGAGAGTTATATTTATTTAGTGGGATTTTGTTAGGACTTCAAGTCTGGGAAGGAGTATCTCAAGTGACCTTAAAAGAACTGTTTCCAAGGAAGTAGGGGCAAGAACCAAAGTTTTCAGCAAGGGACAGATAGTCTGAATATCAAAAAGATTATTGTTAATTAAGGAAAAGCAGATGTCTCAAATTGAGGAATTTAGCATATGCATCTCAGCTATCTGGGGCAAGCATCCTGTTTCTTGATTGTTAACATCCTTAATTCCTCATTCAATGGAAGGCGTGGTGCATGCTGTGGATGGCTGTGGCTTATGCTTTCTACATCCCCCCAAAGCCCATCAGTGCTTCCTGTAGGGAGTGGCTAATGGCTACCACAGAGCTGGCATTGGAGGCTGGAATCCCTGAAGGCTGTGACATCCTTAATTACCCATATGGCAGGAGATATTCCATTTCACAGTGGCAAACAAGGAGAGCAAGTGCTCATGTTCTAAAATCCTGAAATTCCTGAAAAGTTTTAGCAAAGTACTTTTAAGGGCCAGATAAGGGAAGGGCATTCCAGGGCACAAGATCAGCAGGGACACAATTCTCTGATGGGTTGATGGTGAGGTAAGAGAGTGGTGTCACGGGGGTTAACATTATCAGTCCTTAGGCACCAGTAGGCATGTGCTCATGGTGATCAAGCAGTCTTCCATTTGGTGGTGGTTTTAGCATCTGAAAATTAACTCGGGAAATGTGCTATCTATTATCTAAGTACTTTAGAGGGGAGCTAAAACAGAGGATATGGGGTCTGTCCTGGGAAGGCCCCATAGGGTCTTTCTCGGTTACATACCTTTTGTGATATACCAGGTAAAAAGAAAATACGAATATTAACCACAGTGTAGGTCCTTGGGTCCCCAAAGCTCAGATGGTCTTCCTTCTCTACACCCTTCAGAATTACCTTACCTTATCACATTGTTGTATATAATATCCAGCCATTTTAGGTGTACTGTGTAAACTATTCCAGTTTTCCTTCTAGCGTTGTTTCTCTTCTGTTTAAAGAATTTTTTTTAGCAACTTTTCTTTTTAGAGCAAGTCTTCTGACAATGAATCTTCTTAGTTTTCCCTCATATGTGTCTCTTTCCTAAAGGATAGTTTCAGTGAAAATAGGATCCTGAATTGACAATATTTTTTTCAGCACTTTAAAAATATGGTGCTATTTCCTTTTAACTTTCATGATTTCTGATGAGAGACCCATAATTGTTTGAACTGTTATTCCTCTCTAGATAACACATCATTTTTAATGATGCTCACACAAATATTCCTTCATTTTAAGTTTTCAGCAGCTTGTGTCTGGATATAAGGTTTCTGGTTTTATCCTTGCTAGGATTCACTATATCTCTTGAATCTGTTGTTTCACTTATTTTGACAATCTTAGCAAGTTTTCATCATTATTTTTTTAATTCTTTTCCCCAGGTCTGTACTCTCTCTCCTCTTCTTCAGGGACTCTGATGACATAAATGTTGAATCTTTAATTATTGTCTTACAGGTCTCAAAGACTTTTCATTTTTCCCCCCAGTCCTTTTTCCTCTATTGTTCAGATTGAATAATACCTATTGTTTCCAACATCTATCATCACATTGATTGCCTCTCTTGCTTTTTTCCCATTTGAGTTGAGATTTTCATGACCCTTCATGGGTCATGTGATTTTTGTTTATATCCTTGATGTGTAAACAATGAGATTCTGTTTCTTTTTTTTAATTTTGCTTTCTGTGGGCTTCTTCTAATGTCAGTTCAATTCTCAAAGACTTTGCAGTAATTTTCAGGTCTGTTCTGCATATACTACATCCAGTGGTCAGTCTGGGGACTGTGTGGAGGCTCTCAGGGTCTTTGACAAACTAATTACTATCTGTTTCATGTCTGCATGAGTCTAGGGTGAACCCAAGAGTTCAAAACAATTTATGATCCCATTCTGATAAGCTCTTTTCTCTCCATTGTTGCAAAATTATTTTCTCAGTTCCCTAAATTCTCTGTTTTGGGCCTTTGGACAACTAGCTACTCCCATGGTTCTGACACACTTAAGACCGAGTGGTGGGAGAAAAAAAAGCTACATGACTAATCCCACTCTATTGTCACCACAGTTCTACTCAGTGAAAGAGTTCCTTTCTGCACAGAACTTTACCAACCTAAAACATGTCACTTTGCCATATTAAATTGTTTTAAACTGGTTATTTTCTGAGAAACAGCAGACCTAGAAAGTGCTCTAAAAACCAAGTAGGGATTTGCCTTTTGTAAGAAACAAACATTTGTAGGGGAAATTTCTATTTGTAAGAGTGTCTATCTTTCTGTACCTGGAAGAAATGCTGTACCTGCAGTGAAGAAGACAATGACTTAAGTCTGCATCACTACCACCTGGCAGAGGAACCAGAGATCAAATTGCCAACACCCAACAAAGGTTCTAGTCAAGGCTATGGTTTTTCCAGTATGGATGTGAGAGTTGAACTATAAAGAAAGCTGAGAGCTGAAGAATTGATCCTTTTAAACTGTCATGTTGGAGAAGATTCTTGAGAGTCCCCTGGATTGTGAGGAGATCCAACCAGTCCAACCTAAAGGCAATCAGTCTTGAATATTCATTGGAAGGACTGATGCTAAAGCTGAAACTCCAATACTTTGGCCACCTGATGTGAAAGATTGACTCACTGGAAAAGACCCTGATGCTGGGAAAAATAGAAGGCAGGAGGAGAAGGGGACGACAGAGTATGAGACGGTTGGATGGCATGACCGACTCAAAGGACATTGAGTTTGAGTAGAGTTGCTGATGGACAGGGAAGCCTGGCGTGCTGCAGTTCATGGGGTCACAAAGAATCGGACATGACTGAGCAGCTGATCTCATGCATGGATGTGAGAGTTGGACCATAAAGAAGGCTGAGCACCAAAGAATTGATGGTTTTGAACTGTGGTGTTGGAGAAGACTCTTGAGAGTCTCTTGGACTACAAGGAGATCAAACCAGTCCATCCTAAAGGAAATCAGTTCTGAATATTCATTGGAAGGACTAATGCTGAAGCTGAAGCTCCAATACTTTGGCTACCTGATGCAAAGTACTGACTCACTGAAAATACCCTGATGCTGGGAAAGATTGAAGGCAGGAGGAGAAGGGGATGACAGAGGATGAGATGGTTGAATGGAATCACAGACTCAATGGATAAGAGTTTGAGCAAGTTCCAGAAGTTGGTGATGGACAAGGAGGCCTGGTGTGCTGCAGTCCGTGGGGTCTCAAAGAGTTGGACATGACTGAGCAACTGAACTGACTGATGGATTGCCTTTGTTTACTCTTGTGTTTACTCATCACCTCCCATAACGAACTCTCCCCACCCTTAATATTGTTTTTTGGTTTTAGCTAAGGATGTTATTTAAGGTGAGGACCTTGAACATTTTGTCAAATTACTCAGTTTTCCTGGGTCTTTCCCATGTATACATGTATACATTATTATTATTTTTAATAATTTTCTCCTGTTAATCTGTGTCATATCAATTTAATTCTTAGACCAGCCATAAGAACCTAGAAGGGCGTAGGGAAGTGTCTTTCTCCCTGACACTGTTGTTCCTCTCTACTCTTGCCACTGCCACTGGCCCATTGGAAACTCACTATGAGACCGTTGTGGGTATACGAGAGATTAAAGTAAAAGAGAAGGACTCATCACTCCCAGAGATTCCCCTCATTGTCTCTGAATTTGAAGGGTCCCCTTACTGCTCGATCAGTCAGAATGAAAGGATATCTAATGTATCTCACTATGTCTACCCCATAGTGTTCACTTTAAAGTTTTGGGCTGTGTTGAGTTCAGGCTAGAGAGACCAGAACCAAAAAACTGTTGAATTTACTGTTTTAGGTAGTTCTCAGATTCTTGTGTTCTTCCCTGATCTACCTGCTTGTGTTTATTTTCCAGACTGTCAAGTAGTTGTCTTTGCATTTTCATCAGGTTTCATATCTGGTGAGGTGTATTTTCTCTAACTCTAGAAACTGAAGGATGTATTTTTATTTAAAGAAGACAAGGGAGGAGAAGAAATTTAACAGTCATATGATCAATTTATTAATGTAAGCTTGCTTAGTATGTAACCCTGAGTGGATTTTCTGAGCTCGTTAAACAAAGAGAAGTAGAGACTTGGTAATGTTATGTTTAGTTAATTAGGTCACAGTCCCAGTGAACTATGAAAATTCTCCTTACATATGGGCAGTGTTTGCTTTGAAACAAAAGCTAATGATGCCTCTGGTAAAACTTTCTCCTTTTAAATTCCCACATCAACACATAGATCTGAAGGAGGTACAAGGATGTACAAAGGCATAGATGAAATGAATTTGATTTTCCTCAATTTGTTCAGAGAGTATCTTACTATAGAAAAAATTTAGTGTGGTTAACACATTTTTTTCATTATCCTCTATTTCCTCACACTTAGTTTCTTTATTGATATTAATGATCTGAAAAATAATATAAAGTAAACTAGAAAAATATATAAATTAAGTTGCTGAGTGTTATGGTTTGAATTTTGTCTCTACCTCACCCAAGTTTATATGTTGAAGTTTTAACCAAGAGTGACCTGGATTTTTACCTTATTTGGAAATAGGATTGTTGCAGATATAATTGTGTGAGATGACATCATAAAGAATTAACCTCCAAAATATACAAGCAGCTCATGCAGCTCAATACCGAAAATGAACAATCCAATCAAAAGGTGTGCAAAAGACCTAAACAGACATTTCTCCAAAGAAGACATAAAAATGGCTAGTAAACACATGAAAAGATGCTCAACATTACTCATTAGTAGAGAAATGCAAATCTAAACCACAATGAGGTATCATCTCATGCTGGTCAGAATGACCATCATCAAAAAGTCTATAAATAATAAATGTTGGAGAAGGTGTGGAGAAAAGGGAACCCTCTTGCACTGTTGGTGGAAATGTAAACTGGTACAGCCACTATGGAGGACAGTGTGGAGATTCCTTAAAAAACTGGGAATAGAACTGCCATACCACCCAGAAATCCCACTGCTCGGCATACACACCAAGGAAACCAGAATTGAAAGAGACACGTGTACCCCAATGTTCATCACAGCACTGTTTATAATAGCCAGGACATGGATGCAACCTAGATGTCCATCAGCAGGTGAATGGATAAGGAAGTTGTGGTACATATACACAATGGAATACTAGTCAGCTATAAAAAGAACACATTTGAGTTAGTCCTAATGAGGTGGATGAACCTGGAGCCTATTATTAATAGTGAAGTAAATCAGAAAGAGAAAGACAATTACTGTATATTAATTCATATATATGGAACTTAGAAAGACAGTAACCACAATCCTACCTGCAGGGCAGCAAAAGGAGACACAGATGTAAAGAACAAAGTTTTGGTCTCAGTGGGAGAAGGTGAGAGTGGGCTACTTTGAGAGAATAGCACTGAAACATGTACATTACCATATGTACCAGAGATGATAGTGCAAGTTTGATGCAGGAAGCAGGGCAACCCAGAGAGGTAGGATGGGGAAGGGGTTGGAGGGGTGTTCAGGATGGGAAGGCACACCTGTGGCCAATTCATGTTGATGTATGGCAAAAACCGTTACAATACTGCAATTATTCTCCAGTTAAAATAAGTTAATTTTTAAAAAAAGATGACATCACATTGGAGAGAGGGGGCCTCTAATGCAATATGGCTGGTATCCTTATAAAATGGGGAAATTTAGACATAGCACAAAAAGAAAAAGAAACTTGAAAAAAAAAATTAGAGATTGGAGTGACGCTTCTATAAGCCAAGTCATGCCAAAGATTGCCAGGAAACCACTAGAATCTGGGATAGAGATGTGAAACAGATTCCCTCCCATAGCTCTCAGAAGAACTAATCTTGCTGACGCCTTGATCTAGGACTTCTACATGTAACTCGAAGACAATTAATTGTTGTTTTCTAAGCTAGTTTTTGGTATTTTGTTATAGCCGTCCTAGCAAACTGAGACACTGAGTAACGCAACAACTCAAGAAATAAATTTTCAGAAATCCATTCAAACAATTTAGATTTTTTTGCCAGTGAAAATCTGTATGTTTGGGAAATTGTACTAAACCCTATGGAAAACAATAACAGAATAAAGATTTTAAAAATTGTACATTTGTTATCTTAAAAGTAGATGTGTAAAAAAAGTGTAAGAGTAGCTAGCAGAAATATTCTAAGGTCTCAGTGCTGCATTGTGAAAAATAAAATAAAATAATTAGTTTTACTCACATGATATTCAGTTCATATAAAAGAAATGTTGGCAAGGCATGATTGGCCTTGCTATTTATTATAATACATCCTAAATGGAGAGAGATTGCGGCTGAAGCTGGAGAAGACTCAAATTACACAGGGAGTAGGGCATGAGAGCTTACAAATTTGGGGAATATGTGTGTGGGGTGGGGGTTAAGTTGGAGAAATCTTAACAATTTAGACAAATAAATGCCAGAAGCAGTGCCCTGAGGAATGAGATAAAGATTTTATATAGTAACATTAAAAATGTTCTTGCAAATGCTCTTGGTTTTTACAAATCTCACTTTTTAAAAAGATACCTTAATGAAATCATGATGAAGACAAAATACTGATGTGAGGGGCACAGGGAGACACATATACTGAATTGGTAAAGTCAGTGAAGACAGTCACTCAAAGTCATTTGTGACTGATCAAAGGGCTTACAACAAATGGAGAACGACTTATGCAATAAAATCCATGAAAACACAGCACCAAAAACAGTGGGAGGCTATTCCAGATGAACTAGTGATTCTGCCAAGTTTTCTTAGCTCCGCCTTGTTGAACGACTCTTCCTGTGGTTATCAAAACTGAGTGGCAGTTCCCATCCTCCCCCACTCCGTGTAGAAAAGCTACAGTAGGTCATTTTGGCAGCTGTCCAACAGTGGAAAATACCATTTTTCACAGCCCCCTGTTAAGAAAGTCCTGTATCAAGTGGGTATCAGCATCCAGGTAGTTACAGATGCCCCATTCTCAGGTTGTGCTATATATTGGGATAATCTGGAAAGGACAGCTGCTGAAGAGCAGAGTCTCCCCTTTCTCTAAGTTCTGTGTTACGTGAGAGCTGCTCCAGTGGACCGGGCGGCTGAGTGGAAGCTTCCTTCCCCTCCTTTCCTAGCTTCCTAAGGCTAAAGACTCATTCCAGGTGTTGACTCAGCAGCCAGGGACATTGGCCCATCCCATCCTCTCTGGGCAGGCTGGGAGGTTGGGCAGAAGTTGCATCATAGCCCCAGTCCTCCTGCACTTCACCTCCCACCTTCCACAGTTCTAGCTGCATAGAGGGTTGGGTGAGGCAGCCAGCAAAGAGCAAATCTCTCCTCTCCTCCCTTCAGGTTTGTATCATAGTGCAAAGATCCTCTCCAACAGAGCTGTGCTGTGCTTAGTCGCTCAGTCATGTCTGACTCTTTGTGACACCATGACCTCTAGTCTACCAAGCTCCTCTGTCCATGGGGATTCTCCAGGCAAGAATACTAGAGTGGGTTGCCATTCCCTCCTCCAGGGCATCTCCCCAGGGATCAAACCCAGGTCTCCCACATTGCAGGCAGATTCTTTGCAGTCTGAACCACCAGGGAAGCCCAAGAATATTGGAGTGGATAGCCTATCCCTTCTCCAGGGGATTTTCCCGGCTCAGGAATCAAACTGGGATCTCCTGCATTGCAGGTGGATTACTTGCCAGCTGAACTATCCGGGAAGCTGACATAGTGGGAGCGAACCTCAAGGACTGGGAATTACTGGGAATTCTCTGCTCCTGCCAAGGGGTGATTGAACTGAATCAGACTGTGGAGCATTTTGTGAAGCAGAACAATGTTAAAAACAATACAACAATTAATGAACAATTTGTGAAATCTAGCAGCTAGGGGTGATGACAGTGGATGCAGACAGCCAGAAGCTCTGAGAGGAGAGAGCATAAGAAACAGTGAAAAGAACACAGATAAAATTACAGTCCTGGTGGACAGAATTGCATGAATCCCCAAGGCTGCATTCTGTGAAGAGCAATAGCTCAGGCTTCTCATTGCAGGGGAAATAACTGTCATTGAAACAGAGAAAAAATGATAATAGCGAGCATGAATCAATAAAAGTTGGTCTTTGTTAAGATCAATGAAACAAATGAAGCTTTAAACTGACAGTAGAAGGTGAGAAGATGCAAATGACTAAAATCAGGAATTAAGGTGAGGGGACATCAAAGACTATCTTACAGAAATAACCTGGATTATAAGGAGATACTATGAGCAATTGACACCAAAATATTAGATAATTTAGAAAAAATGAAAACTTTTAGAAAGACACAAATAACTGAAATTGAACCAAGAAGAAATATAAAGTCTTAAATGACCAATGATGAGTAAAGAGATAGAATTAATCATTTAAAAGCTTCTCAAAAAGTAAAGACTCGGGACCAGTTAAATTCACTGGTGAATGCTATTAAACATTTAAAGAAGAATGAACACCAATTTTACTGACTCCTTACCTTACTGACTCATCCATAAACTAAAAAGGTGTGAACACTACCCTGATACTGAAATCAGACAATGATATCACAAGGAAAAAAAAGAACACACACACATACATTACAGACAAGAAGCTCTTATCCAACAAAATAAAGTCTATCACTGTTTCCATTGTTTCCCTTCCTATTTGCCACAAACTGATGGGACCAGATGACATGATCTTAGCTTTTTGATTGATATGAGTTTTAAGACAACTTTTTCACTCTCTTCTTTCACTTTCATCAAGAGGCTCTTTAGTTCTTCTTCGCTTTCTGGTGGTATCATCTGCATATGTGAGGTAATTGACATTTCTCTGGGCAATCTTGATTCCAACTTGTGCTTCATCCAGTGTGACATTTTGCATGATATACTCTGCATATAAGTTAAATAAGCAGGGTGAAAATATACAGCCTTGACGTATTCCTTTTCCAGTTTGGAACCAGTCCATTGTTTCATGTCTAGTTCTAACTGTTGCTTCTTAACCTGCATACAGATTTCTCAGGAGGTGGTTCAGGTGGTCTGGTATTCCCATCTCTTTCAGAATCTTCCACAGTTTGTTGTGATCCACAAAGGTAATTGACATTTCTCTGGGCAATCTTGATTCCAACTTGTGCTTCATCCAGTGTGACATTTTGCATGATATACTCTGCATATAAGTTAAATAAGCAGGGTGAAAATATACAGCCTTGACGTATTCCTTTTCCAGTTTGGAACCAGTCCATTGTTTCATGTCTAGTTCTAACTGTTGCTTCTTAACCTGCATACAGATTTCTCAGGAGGTGGTTCAGGTGGTCTGGTATTCCCATCTCTTTCAGAATCTTTCACAGTTTGTTGTGATCCACACAGTCAAAGACTTTGAAATAGTCAATAAAGCAGAAGTAGATGTTTTTCTGGAGCTCTCTTCCTTTTTCAGTGATCCAGTGGATGTTGGCAATTTGATCTCTGGTTCCTCTGTCTTTTCCAAATCCTGCTTGAACATCTGGAAGTTCATGGTTCATGTACTGTTGAAGCCTGTCTTGGAGAATTTTGAGCATTACTTTACTAGTGTGTGAGATGAGTGCAATTGTGTGGTAGTTTGAACATTCTTTGGAATTGGAATGAAAACCGACCTTTTCCAGTCCTGTGGCCATGGGTGAGTTTTCCAAATTTGCTGGCATATTGAGTGCATCACTTTTACAGCATCATCTTTTAGGATTTGAAATAGCTTAACTGGCATCACTTCCACTAGCTTGTTTGTAGTGATGCTTCCTAAGGCCCACCTGACTTCAAACTCCAGGGTGCTTGGTTCTAAATAAGTATTCACACCATTGTGGTCATCTGGATTATTAAGATATTTTTGGCATAGTTCTGTGTATTCTTGCCACCTCTTCTTAATATCTTCTACTTCTGTTAGGTCCGTACCATTTCTGTCATTTTTTGGCATGGCTCAAGTGCTTTATTGGCACGGGTCGTGACTCTACATGGCATGGCTCATCGTTTCACTGAGATAGACAAGGGTGTGATCCATGTGATCAGTTTAGTTAGTTTTCTGTGAAGGTAGATTTCATTCTGTTTGCCCTCAGATGAAGGAGGATAAGAGGCTTGTGGAAGCTTTCTGATGGGAAGGATTGGCTGTGGGGAAAACTGGGTCTTGCTCTGGTGGGCTGGGCCATGCTCAAAGCTCATTAAACTTTTCAGCCAATCTTCTGCTGATGGGTGAGGCTGTGTTCCCTCCTTGTAGTCTGGCTTGAGGCCAAAATATAATAGGGGTTTAATGGTTCAGTTCAGTTCAGTTCAGTCACTCAGTCATGTCTGACTCTTTGCAACCCCATTGACTGCAGCATGCCAGGCCTCCCTGTCCATTAGGAACTCCCAGAGTTTACGCAAACTCATGTCCACTGAATCGGTGATGCCATCCAACCATCTCATCCTCTGTCATCCCCTTCTCTTCTCACCTTCAATCTTCCCCAGAATCAGGGTCATTTCCAATGAGTCAGCTCTTAGCATCAGGTGGCCAAAGCATTGGAGCTTCAGCTTCAACATCAGTCCTTCCAATGAACAGTCAGGGCTGATTTCCTATAGGATGGATTGGTTGGATCTCTTTGCAGTCCAAGGGACTCTCTAGAGTATTCTCCAATATCACAGTTCAAAAGCATAAATTCTTCGTCACTCAGCTTTCTTTGTAGTCCAGCTCTCATATCCATACATGACTACTGGAAAATCTGTAACCTTGACTAGATGGCCCTTTGTTAGAAAAGTAATGTCTCTGCTTTTTAATATGCTGTCTAGGTTAGTCATAGCTTTTCTTCCAAAGAGCAAGCATCTTTTAATTTCATACTGCAGCCATCATCTGCAGTGATTTTGGAGCCCAAGAAAATAAAGTTTCTCACTGTTTCCATCGTTTCCCCATCTATTTTCCATGAAGTGATGGGACTGAATGCCATGACCTTAGTTTTCTGAATGTTGAGCGTTAAGCCAACTTTCTTCACTCTCCTCTTACACTTTCATCAAGAGGCTCTTTAGTTCTTTTTCACTTTCTGCCATAAGGGTGGTGTTATCTGCATATCTGAGGTTATTGATATTTCTCCTGGCAATCTTGATTCCAGCTTGTGCTTCTTGCAGCCCAGCATTTCTCATGATGTACTCTGCATATAAGTTAAATAAACAGGGTAACAACATAGAGCCTTGACATACTCCTTTTCCTATTTGGAAACAGTCTGTTGTTCCATGTCCAGTTCTAACTTTGCTTCCTGATCTGCATACAGATTTCTTAGGAGGCAGGTCAGGTGATCTGGTATTCCCATCTCTTTCAGAATTTTCCAGTTTGTGGTGATCCAACAGTCAAAGGCTTTGGTGTAGTCAATAAAGCAGAAATAGATGTTTTCCTGGAACTCTCTAGCCTTTTGGATGATCCAACAGATGTTGGCAATTTGATCTCTGGTTCCTCTGCCTTTTCTAAAACCAGCTTGAACATCTAGAAGTTCATGGTTCATGTATTGTTGAAGCCTGACTTGGACAATTTTGAGCATTACTTTACTAGCATGTGAGATGAGTACAATTGTGTGGTAGTTTGAACATTCTTTGGAATTGCCCTTCTTTGGGATTGTAATGAAAACTGACCTTTTCCAGTCCTGTGGCCACTGCTGAGCTTTCCAAATTTGCTGGCATATTGAGTGCAGCACTTTCACAGCATCATCTTCCAGGATTTGAAATAGCTCTACTGGAATTCCATCACCTCCACTAGCTTTGTTCATAGTGATGCTTTCTAAGGCCCACTTGACTTCACATTCAAGGATGTCTGGCTCTAGGTGAGTGATCACACCATTGTGATTGTCTGAGTCATAAAGATCTTTTTTTGTACAGTTCTTCTGCATATTCTTACCACCTCTTCTTAATATCTTCTGCTTCTAGTAGGTCCATACCATTTATGTCCTTTATTGATCCCATCTTTGCATGAAATGTTCCCTTGGTATCTCTAATTTTCTTGACGAGATCTCTAGTCTTTCACATTTTATTGTCATCTACTATTTCTTTGCATTGATCACTGAGGAAGGCCTTCTAATCTCTCCTTGCTATTTTTTGGAACTCTGCATTCAAATGGGTATATCTTTCCCTTTCTCCTTTGCCTTTCACTTCTCTTCTTTCCACAGCTGTTTGTAAGGACTTCTCAGTCATTTTGCTTTTCTGGATTTGTTTTCCATGGGGATGGTCTTGATCCCTGTCTCCTGTAAAATTTCATGAACCTCCATGCATAGTTCATTAGACACTTTGTCTATCAGATTTAGTCCTTTCCATCTATTTCTAACTTCCACTGTGTAATCTTTAGGGATTTGGTTTAGGTCATACCTGAATGGTGTAGTGGTTTTCCCTACCTTCTTCAAGTTAAGTCTGAATTTGGCAATAAGAAGCTCATGATCTGAGCCACAGTCAGTTCCTGGGCTTGTTTTTGCTGACTATATAGAGCTTCTCCACCTTTGGCTGCAAACAGTATAATCAATCTGATTTCGGTCTTGACCACTGGTGATGCCCATGTGTGGAGTTCTCTTGTGTTGTTCAAAGAGGATGTTTGCTATGACCAATGTGTTCCCTTGGCAAAACTCTATGAGCCCTTGCCCTGCTTCATTCTGTACTCCAAGGCCAAATTTTCCTGTTACTCCAGGTGTTTCTTGACTTCCTACTTTGCATTCCAGTCCCCTATAATGAAAAGGACATCTTTTGGGGTGTTAGTTCTAAAAGGTCTTGCAAGTCTTCATAGAACCATTCAACTTCAGCTTCTTCAGCATTACTGGTCAGGGCATATACTTGAACTACCATGATATTTAATGGTTTGTCTTGGAAATGAACAGAGATCATTCTGTCATTTTTGAGATTGCATACAAGTACTGCATTTTGGACTCTTTTGTTGACTATGATGGCTGCTCCATTTCTTCTAAGGGGTTCCTGCCCACGGTAGTAGATATAATGGTCATCTGAGTTAAACTCACCCATTCCAGTCCATCTTAGTTCTCTGATTCCTAAAATGTCAACATTCATTTTGCCATCTCTTGTTTGACCACTTCCAATTTGCCTTGATTCACGGACCTAACATTTCAGTTCCTTTGCGATATCACTCTTTAGAGCATCGGACTTTGCTTCCATCACCAGTCACATCCACAACACAACTGGTGTTGTTTTTCTTTGGCTCCATCCCTTCGTTCTTTCTGGAGTTATTTCTCCACTGATCTCCAGTAGCATATTGAACACCCACTGACCTAGGGAGTTTATCTTTCAGTGTTGTATCTTTTCACCTTTTCATACTGTTCATGGGGTTCTCAAGGCAAGAATGCTGAAGTGGTTTGCCATTCCTTTCTCCAGTAGACCACATTTTGTCAGAACTCTCCACTATGACCTGTCCATCTTAGGTGGCCCTACATGGCATGGCTCATAGTTTCATTGAGTTAGACAAGACTCTGGTCCATGTGATTAGATTGTTTAGTTTTCTGATTGTTGTTTTCAGTCTTTCTGTGGTAATGGTGACCTCCTTCAAAAGGATTTATGCTTTCAAAAGGACTTATTCCAGCTCCCAAGAGTGTTGTATTCAGTGTCCCTGTCTATCTTCCCATGCCTCTTCTGGAGACTCCTGGACACTCACATAAAGAAGACTAAGTGCTGAAGAATTGATGCTTTTGAACTGTGGTGTTGAAGAAGACTCTTGAGAGTCCCTTGGACTACAAGGATATCAAACCAGTTAATCCTAAAAGAAATCAATCCTGAATATTCTTTGAAAGGACTGATGCTGAAGCTGAAGCTCCTGTACTTTGGCCACCTGATGCAAAGAGCCAACTCATTAGAAAAGACCCTGATGTTGGGAAAGATTGGAGGAGGGAGGAGAAGGGGATGACAGAAGATGAGATGGTTGGATGGAGTCACAAACTCAATGGACGTGAGTTTGAGCAAGCTCCAGGAGATGGTGAAGGACAGAGAAGATTGTCGTGCTGCAGTCCTTGAGGTTGCAGTGAGTCAGACACTACTGAGTGAATGAACAGTAACAACAGAGGGAAAGGCCATTTTCATGTGGTTTGTCACCATCTGCAACAGAACCTGGGTAGGGCACATTAGGGTTTGTCCTCTAGAGAAATGGCGCTTGCAGGGAATCCAGGAATTATCAGCCTTGTTGGGTCAAACCTGAAGCAGGAGGTATGACTGTGGTCAAACCTGAAGCAGGAGGTATGACTCCAGGCTCTGGAGCTGTGCAGTGTCTAGATGTGTCACACTGATGCTCTCTGTGTAGTCGTGGCCACACATTCCTTCTATCTTGGTATTATGCTCAGAATGTGACTTGATCTCTCATTCCACCAAAAATAAATTCTGCCTCCTTTCACTAGGCTGGCTGTGTGACCTGCTTTATCCAGCAGAATGTGGCAGGAGTGACCCTGGAAGACTTCTGAGTCTGGGCCTTAAGGAAACTTGCAGCTTCGCCCTCCTGGGACACGGCCCTGACAGCCCTGTGAAACAAAACTGGTCTGGCCTACTGGAGAGGAGAAGAACTCTAGGGGAACCAGAACCCTCGTCCACAGCCATCACTAAGAGCTGGATGTATGAGTCAGACCACTGTGGGCCTTCCAGGCCGCCACCCCTCACTGACTGTGGCTGCGCGTGTGACCACCAGTGAGGTCAGTCCACAGAATTTGGAGGAACACAGTGTGGCTATTATTTAAATCCACTGAGTTCTGAGATGGCTGTTGGTGACTGATACAGCTAGATTAAATACCAGCATATTTCTTTCAACACAGGTGAATTCTGTGGGAATTTTCTCGTACGATTCCCTCCACAGCTCCCAATCACCCCACTTTAAGAACAATGCCGCAGACTTTAGGTGGGCAAGTCTGTGGAGTTTCAGCAGTAAGATGGAAAAGAAAAATAGTACTTCTAACACTTATTATTTCCCATTTATAAATTTGGGTGGGGGTGAAAAGTTGGAGTCAGATTAAATTAATACAATGTTATATTTAGGGAATTGGCACAAGTATCCAGGCCTCTTTGCTAGGAGTCATCAATAACAAAAACAAACAGGACCTATAAAAAGCTTCAGTTGAGAGGGTAAAATAGACATAAACACAAATGAGTTTGACTTGAGGCAAAATGTGCTGCTTCATAATTTATGTAGCAAGGAACAAAGAGAAGAGATGACTTGTGACAGACGTAGAGACACAAACCAGGCTTCAGTGAAGAAGAAGCTGTGGAGCAGTTAGTCCAATTACTTCAATACATGAAGCCTGTTCATTTTTATGCCATTCCACAAGTGCATTTTGTATACGGAGTTGAGTAAATGATGTACCAAGGCCTGTCATGTCTATAGACCCCTTCATGGTCATACCCTGGAACAGCCTTGATCTTGATCATAACAGCATAGTCACAGTATATAGAAGCAGAGATAGGACTGAACCAAAGTGTCTGTCAGGCAAAGACTTCTTGGGAGACCAACATTTGAGATGGGGTGCAGCCTTGACAGGGCTGGCCACCTCAATACACTGCTGAGTTGGCAGTGGGTGAAATGTCTCATGTGCCGTTTTCCTGTTAAACTTGAATGTGTGGCTGCTGTGGGAAAATGAACCCAGATATGGAACACTTATAAAAAGGTGAGACTAAAAAACAACTGTCAATCTTGTAATGACCTATAATGGAAAATAATCTGAAAATATGCATATAACTGAAAAAAAGCATCATCTGTCCCTAGGCTGCGCTTTTGGCTTTTCACATATGCTGATTTGAAGCTGAGGAACCGCAGACTGGTTGACAGGCACAGATTGATGGCTTATATGGTCAGGCAGTCAGACTATACCCCTGAGTGTGTGGGGAAGGGAGGCTTTCCCTGGAAGGAAGTGTTATTACCACCTTGCTCACTCAAGGTTAAGGACAAACCTGGGTAAAGAAATAGACTGGAGTCATTTGAAGGTGAGAGTAACGCAGGAAGCTGATTCAGCCCAGGACACTGAATGCAACAGTGTGAAACAGTTCTATAGGGGACAGTTGTCTTTCATTGTTCCTAACTCTTCACTCGGGGAAGGCAATGGCACCCCACCCCAGTACTCTTGCCTGGAAAATCCAATGGACAGAGTAGCCTGGTGGGCTGCAGTCCATGGGGTCGCTAACAGTCGGACAGACTGAGCGACTTCACCTTCACTTTTCTCTTTCATGCATTGGAGAAGGAAATGGCAACCCACTCCAGTATTCTTGCCTGGAGAATTCCAGGGATGGGGGAGCCTGGTGGGCTGCCGTCTATGGGGTCACACAGAGTCGGACACGACTGAAGTGACTTAGTAGCTTAACAGCAGCAGCAACTCTTCACTAATGCTTTGTAAAAATGGAAAATGTGTTCCCTGTTGTGTTTGGGGGACCATGGATGGGCTGCCCCATTTAAGGGGAGAGCCAGGCCCTCATCTGACTTGTTGACTTAGCTCAGGCTGGAGGGACCAGATTTTTCCTGGGTGTGCAATATTTCCTCTGTGATGCTACACAGTTTTATTAACTAAAGCAGCATGGGCTGCCCCATTTAAGGGGAGAGCCAGGCCCTCATTTGACTTGTTGACTTAGCTCAGGCTGGAGGGACCAGATTTTTCCTGGGTGTACAATATTTCCTCTGTGATGCTACACAGTTATATTAACTAAAGCAGCTAAAGAGGCTAACAAAGTGGTGACTGTTCTCAAATCTCACATAAAGTTTTAATGGAGATTTGATTTGATCAAATAACCAACTTAAATCTTACTATTCTTTTTATGTGATTTAAAAATTTTAATTTTTAAATTGAGATATAATTCATGTGGAATATTATGTTTTGGGTGTGCAACATAGTGGTTTGCAACTTTAAAGGTTATGTTCCATTTATAAGATAAAATATTGGCTATATTCCCCATGCGTGGGCCTTCCATTATAGCTCAATTGGTAAAGGATCTGCCTGCAGTTCAGGAGACCCTGGTTTGGTTCCTGGGTCAGGAAGATCTGCTGGAGAAGGGATAGGCTACCCACTCCAGTATTCTTGGGCTTCCCTTGTTACTCAGCTGGTAAAGAATCCACCTGAAATGAGGGAAACCTGGGTTCNTTCCTGGGTCAGGAAGATCTGCTGGAGAAGGGATAGGCTACCCACTCCAGTATTCTTGGGCTTCCCTTGTTACTCAGCTGGTAAAGAATCCACCTGAAATGAGGGAAACCTGGGTTCATCTCCTGGATTGGGAAGATCTCCTGGAGAAGGGAAAGGCTACCCACTCCAGTGTTCTGGCCTGGAGAATTTCCTGGACTGTATAGTCCATGGGATCACAAAGAGTCAGACATGATTTAGTGACTTTCACTTTTCATATTCCCTGTGTTATATGTTTTTTAACCCCGAGGGGAAAACTGCTAAGTCAAAATTACAAAAGAGGCTTAGTAATACATTTTTCTTGGGATAATTGAGTTTTCATGATTTCTATGTTACTGGATCTGTCTCTGTCCTCAATCAAAACCCTTGAGCCTTACCATTCATTCATACACTTAGGATTTCATTCAGTCGAACACTTAAGATTTCATCAAAAATTTGTTAAACACTTTTTATGTGCCAGGTGCTATTTTGTGTTAGAAAATGTAAGCAGCATAGTATTTAACTCTTGCCCCCAGGGTCTTTGTTTCAGTATTAAACCATCAGTTCAGTTCATTCTCTCAGTCGTGTCCGACTCTTTGCAACCCCATGAATCGCAGCATGTCAGGCCTCCCTATCCATCACCATCTCCCAGAGTTCACTCAGACTCACGTCCATCGAGTCCGTGATGCCATCCAGCCATCTCATCCTTGGTCGTCCCCTTCTCCTCCTGCCCCCAATCCCTCCCAGCATCAGAGTCTTTTCCAATGAGTCAACTCTT
>SJYX01007230.1:65110-79331 GCA_006410675.1 Oreotragus oreotragus | reverse complement strand
AATGATTAATACAAAAGAGCTTCTGACATTCATGGACATGTTTTTAATGTATGAACATAAGTTTTTGTTTCTCTGAAATAAATGTCCAGGCGTGAAATTGCTAGTTCATATGATAATTTTATATTCAGTTTTATAAGAAACTGACAAACTTTTGCAGAATGGTTGTACTATTTTCTATCCTTACTGTCAGTGTATGAGAGATCCACTGTCTCTGCATCCTTGCCAGCAATTGGGGTTGTCAGTATTTTTTTCTTTCAGCTATTCAGATATGTATGCAGAGATATCTCACTGTGGTTTTAATTAGCATTTTTCAGATGGTTAATGATATTGCACAAATTACACTCTTATTTGCCATCTGTATATGCTCTTTGGTGAAAATTTCTTCATGATTTTTGCCCATTTTCTAATTAGGTTGTTTGATTTACTTTTGTATTTTAAGAGATCTTATATGTCTTTTGTCAAATACGTGATTTGCAACTGTTTTTCTTTGAGTCTATAACTTGTCTTTTCAAAGCAAAGTTTTCTGTTTCAGTGAGGTCTAATTTCTTAATTTTTCCTTTTATGAATTGTACTTTGGGGATAAGTATGAGAATTCTAACTAGTCCTATATCCTAGTCCTAAAGATTTCCCCCTATTTTTTCCCTAAAACTTTCATAGTTCCACATTTGAAAACTGTTTATGATCCATTTTGAATTCTTTATTATATAGGGTATGAGCTTAAAATGTGTGTATTAGTCACTCAGTTGTGTCCAACTCTTTATGAACCATGGTCTGTAGCCCACCAGGATCCTCTGCCCATGGAATTCTACAGGGAAGAATATTGGAGTGGATAGCCATTCCCTTCCCCAGGGTATCTTCCCAACCCAGGGATTGAACCTGTGTCTCATGCTTTGCAGGCAGATTCTTTTACCATCTGAGCCACCAGGAAAGCCCATGAGATTAAATAGAAGTTAAATTTTTTTTTACTATGATTTATTCTGTTGATTATGAACCAATTTATTCGGTGGCACTGGTTGAAAATCTATTCTTCCTTTACTTAAGTTGGCTTTGCATCATTGTAAAAAATCAGTTGAGCCTATTTGCAGATCTGCTTCTTATTTTGTCCCATTGCTCCATGTGTCTATCCCTCCACACTGTCCACAGGGTCATGATTACTGTCACCATGCAGTAATGCTGCACATCAGGCAGAGCAATTCCTCTCACTTTATTCTTCTTTATTGATTGCCTTAGGTACTCTAGGGTCTTTCCTCTCCATATTCATTTTACACTAGACTTGTCTATATTTACCAAAAACCGTCATAAGATTTTGGTAGGTATAAGTGAAACCTCTAGATCAATTTGGTAAGAATCAACATCATAAGTATACTGAATCTTTCAGTTCATTGATGCATTATGCCTCTCTATATATTTAGGTCTTCTCTGATTACTTTCATCAGCGTTTTGTCATTTTCATCACACAAATTTTTCACATACTTTGTTAAGTGTATACTTATACTTATGTATATCATTCAATTTAGAGTGAGTGTGAATTGTATTGTGTTTTTAGTTTTAGTTTCCACACTTTCATTGTTACTATTTTCATTAGTAAATAGATATCGGATTGATTTTGGAGTGTTAATCTTGTGTTGTGTGCTGTGCTGAACATACTTCTACATTCTGCAAATTTGCTGTATAGATTATTTGAAATTCTTTATTAAACAATCATATCATCTGAAATGTGGACAGTTTTATTCCTTCCTTTCTAACACTCATGACTTCCATTTCACCTATTGCACTGGCTAGAGCTCCCAGCACTATATTGAGTAAGAGTGGGGAAATGGACTCATTGCCTTGTTCCCACTCTAGGAGAAAAATTTTCAGGCTTTCACCATTTGTATGATGTTTGCAATAGATTGGTAGATGTTCTTTATGAATCGAGGTAAACCCTCCTTATTCTTTTTTCTTCCCTTTCTTCTTCTCCTGATATTTTGTTTGTTTTGCTTTTGTTTATAATTAATTTATTTTTAATTGGAGGATAACTGCTTTACAAAGTTGTGTTGGTATTTTCCTTACGTCAGCATGAATCAGCCATTGATAAGCATATGTAATCTCCCTCTGGAAGCTCTCCTCTCACCCCATCCCATGCTTTGAATCCTCTTTAGTTTTCACTTGCTTGTGATTGTCATGGTGATACCTCTGGGGTTACTTGTATGCATGCATGCTCAGCTGTGTCTGACTCTTTGCAACACTATGGACTGTAATCCACCAGGCTCCTCTGTCCATGGGACTATTCCTGCAAGAGTACTGGAGTAGATTGCCATCTACTCTTCGAGGGGATCTTCTCACCCCAGGGAACGAACCTGTGTCTTCTGCACCTACTGCATCAGTTTCTTTGAGCCACCAAAGAGATCACAGCAACTACTTAATCAAAGTGTCTCCAGTCTTCAAAGAACTCCAAAACCAAAAATGAAAGAAAAGAATCAACAACTGTACAAATTAGCAAGAAAAATAAATAAAACCACAGAAAATATCTAACAAAATAAAACTGAAAGTTTCAGTTCAGTTCATTTCAGTTGCTCAGTCATGTCCGACTCTTTGTGACCCTATGAATTGCAGCACGCCAGGCCTCCCTGTTCATCACCATCTCCCAGAGTTCACTCAGACTCACATCCATTGAGTCTGTGATGCCATCCAGCCATCTCATCCTCAGTCGTCCCCTTCTCCTCCTGCCCCCAGTTCCTCCCAGCATCAGAGTCTTTTCCAATGAGTCAACTCTTCTCATGAGGTGGCCAGAGTACTGGACTTTCAGCTTTAGCATCACTCCTTCCAAAGAAATCCCAGGGTTGATCTCCTTCAGAATGGACTGGTTGGATCTCCTTGCAGTCCAAGGGACTCTCAAGAGTCTTCTCCAACACCACAGTTCAAAAGCATCAATTCTTCGGCACTCAGCCTTCTTCACANTGTGGAGATCTGATCCAGAACATTGACAATGCTTGTCTCAATAGCAATTAGTAATCTAAGGGAGGAACTGGATCACACTGGTAACTGCTCAGCACACTCCACTCTGTGGTCCTACTGACTGCGTGTCTTGTGGCTCTTTTCATCAATCAGAGTTTCTACTATTTTGGGTCTTATGACCCTGCTTCTGCTGCCATTGCCAATTCCTTTTCTCTTTTCCTCTCTCCAGTTTTGTGTCTGATGCTTCAACAGCCTCATGGATTCTCTAGAATTTTCTCTGTGCTTAATACTTTCAAAAGAACTTATATTGGGGTATCTGAATGGGTTGACCAGCTCCATTCAAGACTGCCCTCTACCTTGAGCTCCTGTTGCCAAAATTCACCTCTGTTAACCAGTGCTGAATAGAAATGCAGAGACAGAATTTGGGTTGAAGTAGAAAAGTGAGTGACTTCACTTTCACTTTTCACTTTCATGCATTGGAGAAGGAAATGGCAACCCATTCCAGTGTTCTTGTCTGGAGAATCCCAGGGATGTGGGAGCCTGGTGGGGTGCTGTCTATGGGGTCGCACAGAGTTGGGCACAACTGAAGCGCCTTAGCAGCAGTAGCAGCAGCAGAAAAGAGTAGCTTTTACTGCTTTGCTAGGCAGAGGTGGGCACAGTGAGCGAATGCCCTAAAACTGTGTGATCTGCCCTGAAAGAGATAGTGAGGGATAGTGTTCCAGGAGCGGGGCATAGTCATCATGGACATTTTTCTGACGGTTATGGTGAGGTAATTGAGAGTCAGCATCATCAACCTGGTTCCAACTAATCTGGGGTCTATGTGCTTGTGGGCAGCATACAGTTAAATTCTCCCATCTGGTGGGGGTTTCAGTAGCTGCAAAATATGTATCTGCTCAAAGGGCATGGCTCAGAATACTGTCCATAGTCCTTGAGGGGAGCTAAAGGTCCTTGACTTTGTTTAAGGGCTAAAGTATTATTTTGACTTGAGTGTTTTCCTCTCTTTCTGCATTTCCTCACTTCTCTGATTAAAGAAATTACTTAAAGAGTCTGTGGACACAATATGCCACAGTAAATATATAACTTGCAACACAAAATAAATTTAAGGAATGGCACAAAAATGTAGGGGTTTAACATATGAAAACATTTTTGGTAGTGATCTCCAGTTTTATTTGTAATAATAGAATCATATTGGACTAAAAAGAAATGAAATCCCCTTCCACTGAGACCATCACAGGACAAAATAAACAAAATGCTTGTTTCTTGGAAAACTCAAGTGCACAGGAGACCCCCTTCCCCCATATTCTTGCCTTGTTTATCCACTCCTATATTAACTATCCCTCAGGCTTGTTTAGACTGTCTCCTGGAGAGAGAATAATTGTATATCTTTAGCATTTAACTCATGTGAACGAAGTGACATTTCCCAAAAGTGCAATGTGGCTCAGCGTGTGATATTTAGTCTATAGGGTACTACACATCATGACAGAAAAATAGCAAATGGCTCCTATCCTGAGATCTGACCCCAAAAGCACCGTGTTAAGGTAGAGCTCTCTTGCTTAGGATTAAGTTGCTGTCCTTAGGAGGGGCTCGTTGATCTGCTCCAATTTTATTGGTTTTTTTTTTGGTTGAAATTTTCTTGTGATAATTGCAGACTCACATGTAGCTGTAGAAATAATACTAAGAAATCCTTTGTATATGTTGCCAATTTTCTCCAGTGGTAGAAGTTTTTATATCTTATAAAAATATAAAAATTTTGTATATTTTTATCCATTGTGCAAAATATAACATCACAGCCACTATATTGGCATTGGTATAATCCATCAGTCTTATTCAGATTTCCCCAGTTTTATTTATATTCACATATATATGTTTATTAGTTTCCACACAATTTTATCACCTGTGTAGTTTGGTATAGCCACTGCAAGAGTAAAGATACTGAACAGCTATAACACCACGACGACTCCTTGTGTTTCCCATTTAATAACGTCATCTGCTTCTTTCTCCCAGGATCCTGGCAACCATAATCTGTCCTCCATTTATATATATATATTTTTAATTTAAAAAATGTTAAAGAATGAAAAACAGTGCGTACCCTTTTGGGATTAACATTTTTCTCACTAACCATAATTTCCTGGAGATTCATCCAACTTGTTGCAAGTATCAATATTTCCCTAGTAGAATTTCATGGCATGTGTGTACAACCTGTCTCTTATACACATCTAGATGTGTATAAGAGACAGGTGCTGAATAGAAATGCAGAGACAGAATTTGGGTTGAAGTAGAAAAGTGAGTGACTTCACTTTCACTTTTCACTTTCATGCATTGGAGAAGGAAATGGCAACCCATTCCAGTGTTCTTGTCTGGAGAATCCCAGGGATGTGGGAGCCTGGTGGGGTGCTGTCTATGGGGTCGCACAGAGTTGGGCACAACTGAAGCGCCTTAGCAGCAGTAGCAGCAGCAGAAAAGAGTAGCTTTTACTGCTTTGCTAGGCAGAGGTGGGCACAGTGAGCGAATGCCCTAAAACTGTGTGATCTGCCTTGAAAGGGGTAGTGAGGGATAGTGTTCCAGGAGCGGGGCATAGTCATCATGGACATTTTTCTGACGGTTATGGTGAGGTAATTGAGAGTCAGCATCATCAACCTGGTTCCAACTAATCTGGGGTCTATGTGCTTGTGGGCAGCATACAGTTAAATTCTCCCATCTGGTGGGGGTTTCAGTAGCTGCAAAATATGTATCTGCTCAAAGGGCATGGCTCAGAATACTGTCCATAGTCCTTGAGGGGAGCTAAAGGTCCTTGACTTTGTTTAAGGGCTAAAGTATTATTTTGACTTGAGTGTTTTCCTCTCTTTCTGCATTTTCTCACTTCTCTGATTAAAGAAATTACTTAAAGAGTCTGTGGACACAATATGCCACAGTAAATATATAACTTGCAACACAAAATAAATTTAAGGAATGGCACAAAAATGTAGGGGTTTAACATATGAAAACATTTTTGGTAGTGATCTCCAGTTTTATTTGTAATAATAGAATCATATTGGACTAAAAAGAAATGAAATCCCCTTCCACTGAGACCATCACAGGACAAAATAAACAAAATGCTTGTTTCTTGGAAAACTCAAGTGCACAGGAGACCCCCTTCCCCCATATTCTTGCCTTGTTTATCCACTCCTATATCAACTATCCGTCAGGCTTGTTTAGACTGTCTCCTGGAGAGAGAATAATTGTATATCTTTAGCATTTAACTCATGTGAACGAAGTGACATTTCCCAAAAGTGCAATGTGGCTCAGCGTGTGATATTTAGTCTATAGGGTACTACACATCATGACAGAAAAATAGCAAATGGCTCCTATCCTGAGATCTGACCCCAAAAGCACTGTGTTAAGGTAGAGCTCTCTTGCTTAGGATTAAGTTGCTGTCCTTAGGAGGGGCTCGTTGATCTGCTCCAATTTTATTGGTTTTTTTTTTGGTTGAAATTTTCTTGTGATAATTGCAGACTCACATGTAGCTGTAGAAATAATACTAAGAAATCCTTTGTATATGTTGCCAATTTTCTCCAGTGGTAGAAGTTTTTATATCTTATAAAAATATAAAAATTTTGTATATTTTTATCCATTGTGCAAAATATAACATCACAGCCACTATATTGGCATTGGTATAATCCATCAGTCTTATTCAGATTTCCCCAGTTTTATTTATATTCACATATATATGTTTATTAGTTTCCACACAATTTTATCACCTGTGTAGTTTGGTATAGCCACTGCAAGAGTAAAGATACTGAACAGCTATAACACCACGACGACTCCTTGTGTTTCCCATTTAATAACGTCATCTGCTTCTTTCTCCCAGGATCCTGGCAACCATAATCTGTCCTCCATTTATATATATATATTTTTAATTTAAAAAATGTTAAAGAATGAAAAACAGTGCGTACCCTTTTGGGATTAACATTTTTCTCACTAACCATAATTTCCTGGAGATTCATCCAACTTGTTGCAAGTATCAATATTTCCCTAGTAGAATTTCATGGCATGTGTGTACAACCTGTCTCTTATACACATCTAGATGTGTATAAGAGACAGGTGCTGAATAGAAATGCAGAGACAGAATTTGGGTTGAAGTAGAAAAGTGAGTGACTTCACTTTCACTTTTCACTTTCATGCATTGGAGAAGGAAATGGCAACCCATTCCAGTGTTCTTGTCTGGAGAATCCCAGGGATGTGGGAGCCTGGTGGGGTGCTGTCTATGGGGTCGCACAGAGTTGGGCACAACTGAAGCGCCTTAGCAGCAGTAGCAGCAGCAGAAAAGAGTAGCTTTTACTGCTTTGCTAGGCAGAGGTGGGCACAGTGAGCGAATGCCCTAAAACTGTGTGATCTGCCTTGAAAGGGGTAGTGAGGGATAGTGTTCCAGGAGCGGGGCATAGTCATCATGGACATTTTTCTGACGGTTATGGTGAGGTAATTGAGAGTCAGCATCATCAACCTGGTTCCAACTAATCTGGGGTCTATGTGCTTGTGGGCAGCATACAGTTAAATTCTCCCATCTGGTGGGGGTTTCAGTAGCTGCAAAATATGTATCTGCTCAAAGGGCATGGCTCAGAATACTGTCCATAGTCCTTGAGGGGAGCTAAAGGTCCTTGACTTTGTTTAAGGGCTAAAGTATTATTTTGACTTGAGTGTTTTCCTCTCTTTCTGCATTTTCTCACTTCTCTGATTAAAGAAATTACTTAAAGAGTCTGTGGACACAATATGCCACAGTAAATATATAACTTGCAACACAAAATAAATTTAAGGAATGGCACAAAAATGTAGGGGTTTAACATATGAAAACATTTTTGGTAGTGATCTCCAGTTTTATTTGTAATAATAGAATCATATTGGACTAAAAAGAAATGAAATCCCCTTCCACTGAGACCATCACAGGACAAAATAAACAAAATGCTTGTTTCTTGGAAAACTCAAGTGCACAGGAGACCCCCTTCCCCCATATTCTTGCCTTGTTTATCCACTCCTATATCAACTATCCGTCAGGCTTGTTTAGACTGTCTCCTGGAGAGAGAATAATTGTATATCTTTAGCATTTAACTCATGTGAACGAAGTGACATTTCCCAAAAGTGCAATGTGGCTCAGCGTGTGATATTTAGTCTATAGGGTACTACACATCATGACAGAAAAATAGCAAATGGCTCCTATCCTGAGATCTGACCCCAAAAGCACTGTGTTAAGGTAGAGCTCTCTTGCTTAGGATTAAGTTGCTGTCCTTAGGAGGGGCTCGTTGATCTGCTCCAATTTTATTGGTTTTTTTTTTGGTTGAAATTTTCTTGTGATAATTGCAGACTCACATGTAGCTGTAGAAATAATACTAAGAAATCCTTTGTATATGTTGCCAATTTTCTCCAGTGGTAGAAGTTTTTATATCTTATAAAAATATAAAAATTTTGTATATTTTTATCCATTGTGCAAAATATAACATCACAGCCACTATATTGGCATTGGTATAATCCATCAGTCTTATTCAGATTTCCCCAGTTTTATTTATATTCACATATATATGTTTATTAGTTTCCACACAATTTTATCACCTGTGTAGTTTGGTATAGCCACTGCAAGAGTAAAGATACTGAACAGCTATAACACCACGACGACTCCTTGTGTTTCCCATTTAATAACGTCATCTGCTTCTTTCTCCCAGGATCCTGGCAACCATAATCTGTCCTCCATTTATATATATATATTTTTAATTTAAAAAATGTTAAAGAATGAAAAACAGTGCGTACCCTTTTGGGATTAACATTTTTCTCACTAACCATAATTTCCTGGAGATTCATCCAACTTGTTGCAAGTATCAATATTTCCCTAGTAGAATTTCATGGCATGTGTGTACAACCTGTCTCTTATACACATCTAGATGTGTATAAGAGACAGGTGCTGAATAGAAATGCAGAGACAGAATTTGGGTTGAAGTAGAAAAGTGAGTGACTTCACTTTCACTTTTCACTTTCATGCATTGGAGAAGGAAATGGCAACCCATTCCAGTGTTCTTGTCTGGAGAATCCCAGGGATGTGGGAGCCTGGTGGGGTGCTGTCTATGGGGTCGCACAGAGTTGGGCACAACTGAAGCGCCTTAGCAGCAGTAGCAGCAGCAGAAAAGAGTAGCTTTTACTGCTTTGCTAGGCAGAGGTGGGCACAGTGAGCGAATGCCCTAAAACTGTGTGATCTGCCTTGAAAGGGGTAGTGAGGGATAGTGTTCCAGGAGCGGGGCATAGTCATCATGGACATTTTTCTGACGGTTATGGTGAGGTAATTGAGAGTCAGCATCATCAACCTGGTTCCAACTAATCTGGGGTCTATGTGCTTGTGGGCAGCATACAGTTAAATTCTCCCATCTGGTGGGGGTTTCAGTAGCTGCAAAATATGTATCTGCTCAAAGGGCATGGCTCAGAATACTGTCCATAGTCCTTGAGGGGAGCTAAAGGTCCTTGACTTTGTTTAAGGGCTAAAGTATTATTTTGACTTGAGTGTTTTCCTCTCTTTCTGCATTTCCTCACTTCTCTGATTAAAGAAATTACTTAAAGAGTCTGTGGACACAATATGCCACAGTAAATATATAACTTGCAACACAAAATAAATTTAAGGAATGGCACAAAAATGTAGGGGTTTAACATATGAAAACATTTTTGGTAGTGATCTCCAGTTTTATTTGTAATAATAGAATCATATTGGACTAAAAAGAAATGAAATCCCCTTCCACTGAGACCATCACAGGACAAAATAAACAAAATGCTTGTTTCTTGGAAAACTCAAGTGCACAGGAGACCCCCTTCCCCCATATTCTTGCCTTGTTTATCCACTCCTATATCAACTATCCGTCAGGCTTGTTTAGACTGTCTCCTGGAGAGAGAATAATTGTATATCTTTAGCATTTAACTCATGTGAACGAAGTGACATTTCCCAAAAGTGCAATGTGGCTCAGCGTGTGATATTTAGTCTATAGGGTACTACACATCATGACAGAAAAATAGCAAATGGCTCCTATCCTGAGATCTGACCCCAAAAGCACCGTGTTAAGGTAGAGCTCTCTTGCTTAGGATTAAGTTGCTGTCCTTAGGAGGGGCTCGTTGATCTGCTCCAATTTTATTGGTTTTTTTTTTGGTTGAAATTTTCTTGTGATAATTGCAGACTCACATGTAGCTGTAGAAATAATACTAAGAAATCCTTTGTATATGTTGCCAATTTTCTCCAGTGGTAGAAGTTTTTATATCTTATAAAAATATAAAAATTTTGTATATTTTTATCCATTGTGCAAAATATAACATCACAGCCACTATATTGGCATTGGTATAATCCATCAGTCTTATTCAGATTTCCCCAGTTTTATTTATATTCACATATATATGTTTATTAGTTTCCACACAATTTTATCACCTGTGTAGTTTGGTATAGCCACTGCAAGAGTAAAGATACTGAACAGCTATAACACCACGACGACTCCTTGTGTTTCCCATNTGGTGTCATCAGCATATCTGAGGTTATTGATATTTCTCCCGGCAATCTTGATTCCAGCTTGTGTTTCTTCCAGTCCAGCGTTTCTCATGATGTACTCTGCATATAAGTTAAATAAGCAGGGAGACAATATACAGCCTTGACGTACTCCTTTTCCTATTTGGAACCAGTCTGTTGTTCCATGTCCAGTTCTAACTGTTGCTTCCTGACCTGCATACAGATTTCTCAAGAGGCAGGTTAGGTGGTCTGGTATTCCCATCTCTCTCAGAATTTTTCACAGTTTATTGTGATCCACACAGTTAAAGGCTTTGGCATAGTCAATAAAGCAGAAGTAGATGTTTTTCTGGAACTCTCTTGCTTTTTCCATGATCCAGCGGATGTTGGCAATTTGATCTCTGGTTCCTCTGCCTGTTCTAAAACCAGCTTGAACATCAGGGAGTTCACGGTTCACATATTGCTGAAGCCTGGCTTGGAGAATTTTGAGCATTACTTTACTAGCGTGTGAGATGAGTGCAATTGTGCAGTAGTTTGAGCATTCTTTGGCATTGCCTTTCTTTGGGATTGGAATGAAAACTGACCTTTTCCAGTCCTGCGGCCACTGCTGAGTTTTCCAAATTTGCTGGCATATTGAGTGTAGCACTTTCACAGCATCATCTTTCAGGATTTGAAACAGCTCAATTGAACACTCTAAAAGCATACCTGGAAACCAATAAATCCCCATGTATTCTATTCAGTGGAGCTCAAGCTTCCACTGGAAGTATTTCAGGTGAGTAGAGGAATTTGAATATACTTTATGGAAGAGAGAAGCAACAAACCCTAAGATTGAACAAATACCCCTTGAAGGGGACTCCTACTATTTTAAAGAACTGATTTCAGGAAAGATATTCAAAAGTACATGGGTCTTGATGTGATAGTCTCCAAAATACATTGCTTCTTAGGTAGAAACTGGGTAATGATGTTGAAAACAGAGATGATGATGAGTCCTTTGGGTACGGGTTGGTGAAGAGAGGAAGAAGCAAAAAAAGGAAATTGAGCTTTCTTAAAGACAAAAGAAAAACAAGAATTCAAAGGGCCCACAGCCAATCCCTTCCTATGCAGACAAATGTTAACTTAGCAGACTTGAGTTGCTAAAACCATGCACATTTCTAACAAAAGCCTTCTGGGAGATAAGCTCTAAGACTTAGGAATATTCTCTCCGATAGGAATTTTTTTAGGTAGACTCATTTGATTAGAGTTTATATTAGCAAAACTGATCTATGTTAATGATTGTTTTGCTCAAAAGTGGCTGGAGTCTGGGTAATAGAGGTCGGTAATGCAGTTGCTGCATGACTGTGTTAATGACACTTAATAAAATCTCTGGACATCAAGACTCAAGTGAGCTCCCCTGGTTGGCACCACTCTACACCTCTTGTCACACATCATTACTGTGTTGGTGTCACCCTGATGGGATTCACACCTGGAAACTTGTACTTGGCTTCTCCTGGATTTTGCTGCATGCATCTTTTCGTGTTCATTTTAAGCCTTCATTTTGCTGTAACCAGGAAGGCAATAGCTTTTGTGAGTCCTATGCATACTTGGGGATCCTCAATCCACTCATTAAAAAAGTCATCTATTAAACTACACTATTGCACTTTGCTATAATGAAAAAGAAAAGTGTGATCTAGAACTAGGAATCTTGTAATTCACCCTGAAACACCAAATTTATTCATAAAATGAATGAAAAAACTTAATATTGATCTATTTAAAGCTACTATAAGAAGAAAAGAAAAATGAGGATCAATATATATCAATAGAAGAACATTCCTAATCCAGTAAACAACCAAAGATCAGAAAAAACCTTCAACACAACCCTCTAAACTGAACTAGAGAGACTTCAAAAAATATTAAATATTGAATCACATACAAAAAAGTAAGAATAGCAAAGAAGCCCCTCCCCCGAAAAAGGAAATAAATGGAAAGAGATTTTTGAATTCTCAGAAGAAAAAATGGAATAAAAAATCAAATAAGCAATGAAAACTAGCTTACAAGTTGCCCAGGAATAACAGATTTGAATAAAATATGAAAATTGGCACTGAAAAAGAAGCAGGAAAACATCCAAGAGAAAGAAAATTTGATTTATGAAAAGAGAAGTAAGAAGGATCCATCAAAACAGCTGATAGAAAGTAGGTATAAGAGATCCAGCATTCTTATAATTGTAATCTCTGAATATGAAAACAAAACAGTAGAATAGAGCAAACATTTAAAACTATGATCCAAGACACATTTTACTAATAAAAAGAAAAAGAAAGTAGCCTGGAATTAACATGTTGAAAAGTTCTACAACATACATGGAAAATCTAACCCAGAGTGATTAACTCTAAAACAAAACTTTCAGAGTCCAAAGATTAAAAAAAAAAAAAAAAAAGTAGGGCCTCCAGGGTCAAAAAGACCAAATGGCATACAAAGGCAAGAGAAATAGGCTGCCATCAGGCATCCCAAAACTGACAAAAAACTCAAGCAACACAGGTGAACCATTTTCAAGACACTCAAGAAAATAAAGTGGGACAAAGAATTTATATCCAGGCAAACTATCCTTTAAATAACAAGTTTACAGAAAACAGGTTTAAACTGATACAATTCAGAGAGTACTGTATTCGTGAGATCTTCCTGAAGAATATGAATTTGAGTCAACAACAGGGTGACTGGAGATGCTTTGTTTAAGGGGCTGATAACTATGAGATGCTTAAAGGGTACTTCACGCTCATGCTTGTTTCTTATGTTCTGAGACCAGGACCTGGTACAGGGCAGTAAGCTCCATCTGTACCACGCAACAGATGCTGTGAAGGAAAAGAAAGGAATGACAAACCTTCCCATGTGTGACACTTGAGGAGGCTTTAGCCATGAGGCATCACGAACCCTCACTATTGGAAGACGATGTAGAAAGGGATGATAGAAACTGATTCAAACAAAGTAACCTTGCTATGTAAGTTGTTCCAAAAGGTCAGCAGTAGTTGGATATACTATAACCAAAGTGCTTGGGCAAGTCAGTCTGGATCCGAGCCAGTATCAAAGGCTCCTGGGTTATCCAAAATGCTAGCAAAAACATGGAGAGACAGAGGAATCAAATTCAGACAGCAATGATCCCACACTCCTACAGGCAAAATTGAATGGACCTAGGAAACTATTTCCTTCTGGAAATTAACATGGGCTGGCGATGCACTCCAGTATTATTGCCTGCAGAATCCCATGGACAGAGGAGCCTCATCCATGGGCTTGCACAGAGTCAGACAGGACTGAGTGATTAATACGTTCACTTTCTCTTACTCTAGTCCCTATACTCATTATTGTACCTCCAACCTAAGTCTAAATGCTAAATGCCATTCATCAGCATACTTTCCCAGTTTCTCTGACAACTCCTCTAATGTGAGTTAATTATCTGGTACTTGTATACCATTGAGAAGAGCTTTGAAAATCATTATTAAAATGCAGAATTTTCCTTTTCCATAGAGCAAATAACAAACCTTTTCTTACATCAACATTCTGAAATTTCATAGAGCTATAATAACATCTATTTCTGCTTTATTGACTATGCCAAAGCCTTTGACTGTGTGGATCACAATAAACTGTGGAGAATTCTGAAAGAGATGGGAATACCAGACCACCTAACCTGCCTCTTGAGAAATCTGTATGCAGGTCAGGAAGCAACAGTTAGAACTGGACATGGAACAACAGACTGGTTCCAAATAGGAAAAGGAGTGCACCAAGGCTGTATATTGTCTCCCTGCTTATTTAACTTATATGCAG
>SJYX01007230.1:42613-58634 GCA_006410675.1 Oreotragus oreotragus | reverse complement strand
TTCCCTTTTCTCCACACCCTCTCCAGCATTTATTGCTTGCAGACTTTTGGATTGCAGCCATTCTGACTGGTGTGAAGTGGTATCTCATTGTGGTCTTGATTTGCATTTCTCTGATAATGAGTGACGTTGAGCATCTTTTCATGTGTTTGTTAGCCATCCGTATGTCTTCTTTGGAGAAATGTCTATTTAGTTCTTTGGCCCATTTTTTGATTGGGTCGTTTATTTTTCTGCACTCCAGTATTCTTACCTGGAGAATCCCATGGACAGAGGAGCCTGGCAGGCTACAGTCCATGGAGTCGTGAGAGTTGGACACAACTTAGCAACTAAAACAATCAACCATTTTAAAATAAATTTGAGGATTCACATCTATTGTGAAATAAAATGCTTAACTTTTCTAATAGAAGTTTAGTACCCAACTTAATCTTGCTATGTGTAAACGCTAGATGAAAATTTTATATGTCTCTTCACCATAACTAGACCATTCTCTAAAAACAAGTGCCTAGGCAGTAACCAAATAACTAACTTCAAAATATTGTCATGCAAACAAAATTGCTGAAGAATGCCATGGCCTATTCAACAATCTGGCAAGGACTAGGGACTATTTCAAAATGTCTCGATTTCTTTTTTTCACTGTTTATCAAATCAATCAAAGAAAAACACTCGCCTTTTGTCTCTACATGCAGAGCAGCTGTTTGTTTGGTTTTTTTTTTTTTGAGACTGCATTGCTGCTAATATTTAAATTAATATTAACAAGCCATTGCCATTTGAAATAAATATATCAACAGTTTTAAAAGGTGGGACCTTCCCAGTGGTCCGGTGGTCCAGCGGTCCACTGGTCCTGTACTTCCTCAGTCAGGGAGCTAAGATCTCAAATGCCATGCAACTCAGACAAAAAAAATTAAATAATAAATATGAAAAAAAAAAGTTTTCTTTCTTTTTTTTTTTTAAGTTATAAAAGGAGTAGAGCTAGCCTGCCTACCTTGCAAATTCTTCCTGGCTAGGATATTCCATCAAACCATGTAGCATTCCATGTAGTCAGGGATTACAATTTAAGGTACTTCTGCATTCTCTATAGCACTCAACACTAGACTCCTAATTAGTCACCAGTAAGTGCCTGTTGACTAGTCTTCTGTAAGAGAGTAACCTGCCTTGATTTCCTATATCCTCCACTTCTCTCAACTAGAAGTCCTCCGAGTCCTCTTCCTGAGTAGCGCATTCAAATTTTTACCTTTTTTTTATGGGGCCTATGGGATCATAGTTTGCTGACCATTCCACCAGGGATTGAACCCAGGTAACAGCAGTGAAAGTTCTGAGTCCTAACCACTAGGCATATAGATGGTGTATGGCCTGTGTGCTCAGTTGCATCTGACTCTGAAACCCCATGAACTGTAGCCTGCTAGTCTCCCCTGTGTATGGAATTTTCTGGGCAAGAATACTGGAGTGGGTTGTCCTTTCCTACTCCAGGGGAATCTTCCCAACACAGGGATCAAACCTGCATCTTTCGCTTCTCCTATATTGGTAGGAAGATTTTTTAACACTGGCACCACCAGGGAATTCCTCAAATTTTAATCTTATACAATTAGTTTTGAGTTATAATCAGATCTTTTTCTCCCCTCATGGGGAGGACAGAGACATTGCTTGTTATCTTTCTATTCCTTACAGTGCATGGTACATTGTAGATGCCAAATAGCTATTGGTTGGAGTAATACTTTGAACAAAGTGATCATTGAAAAGTAAACATGAGAATTAGAAGACTTCTTCCACTTCCCAAACCTGAAATTGCTTGAGAATAATTGATAAAATAAAATTGAGGTTTATTTTTATAGTTGTACTTAAAAGTACAAGATGTAAAAAGTAGAAAAATAAGAATCTATATTCATGTGTTTTGTTCTTCTTCCAGGAAAATCTTTACAGATCACAAAGTACATGTATTTTATTCATAGTAACTATTACTGACCCTTCACATCTGAATGTTAATGCTTGTGATGAAACACACTGGGATATAAACACCTCTTTTCTAAATGGAGTTGCTAATCTTCCAATAAAAATGTTTGTATCTATTTCTTTTTTCTGAATATTTTGGCTCCTCTTCTTAGAAAACAGATTATTTCTCTTGAGCATTATAAACTTAGATCTCTGCCTACCTAGATGCATTTTCATCACAGTATTTTTCCATGACTTTTATAGTCACAGTGTGCAGTAGAAGGAAGAACACCAACATTTATTCATTGCCTGTTAAGTGCCAAAGACTGCATTAGGCACTTTTACATTTGGTGTCTTGAATCCTCATAAAAGACTGCATGACATATGCCCATTTTACATATGATGAAACTGAAGCTCAGAAAGATTGACTATCTTTCTCATTGACTTATAACAGATAGTAGAGCTGAGATTTAAATCATTTCTCTTTGAATCCTATAGTCCAGGGGTCCTCAACCCCCGAGGGGTTAGGAACAGGGCTGAACAGCAGGAGGTGAGTGGTGGGTGACTGAGGGAAGCAGCACCTTTATTTACTACTGCCCCCATCACTCACATTACCACCTGAGCGCTCCCTTTTGCTCAGCAAACTCAATATGTGTAATGGGCTTGAATCATCCAGAAACCATTCCCCTTCCCACCTATCTGTGGGAAAATTGTCTTCTACAAACCAGTTCCTGGTGCCAAAAAGATTGGGGACTGCTGCTATGGTCTTTCCATTGTATCATGGTAAAACTTTTGTGAAAATTTATGCTCCTGATAGTGAGTAGAAGGTAGTGAAGGAGTGAAGCAGTCCCTGTAAAATGTCTTTGTGTTTCTAGGTGTATGAGAGGTAATACGAAAACATTTAGCACTTCTGATGCCTTCCAAGCAAACTAGCATTTGCACATAGGTTAACTGTTATGAGCTATGGAAAGCAGTCCTGACTGTGATCTACCTAATGGCCTGAGTTTCAGGTGCCCAGAAAAACAGGATGTCCTGCCCAACAGCAGGTCTCCCCCTGCCTAGAGGAAAAGCACTTTCAGTTGCACAGATAGTCTATATATCAGGACTACAAAAACAAAAAATATATGTATTCAGAAAACTTACATATTTAATATTATAATCTGCTTTAAAAGGATGTTCTAAATTTACCAGGTCAATATTTTATACAGGGCCAAGTAGGTTTATAGTAGGAATGGCTCACTTACTATTGCCTACTGCTACATTCTTCTTCACCATAGAGAGAAATATGTAAAAAAAAAAATCTTTTTTGTACTTTTCATTAACCTCTTTTTTGACCTTGAGGCTAGATACTACCTATGGTTTAAGAGGTGTGACTTCTATATATATGTATATATATATATATGTTTTTTTTTTTAGAGAAAGTTTGCATTTATAATACTGTCAAAAAATTCAGACTTGTACAGACAGGTGAGGTAACAGTTTTAAATGCCTTGAAACAGGATAGTGTTTTGGAATACACTTTCTCTCTCTCTTTTAAATAGTATTATTAAGCTGTGATTAACATGCAATAAATTGCACATAACTAAAGTGTCCAATTCGATGTTTTCACACATGTGTACACCCATGAAACTCACCACAATACAGAAAAAAAGAACATATCATCCTTCCAAGTGTACTCATGCCTCTTTTAACTTTTCCCTCCTTCAGGCCCAAACAGTCATTGATCTTCTTTCTCTTACTGTAGATTAATTTGCTTTTCCTATAATTTTATAAAAATGGAAACATACAGTATATGTACTCTTTTTCGATCTGGCTTCTTTCACTCAACATAATTATTATGGAGTTCCTCCACACTGTTGCATAACTAATCCCTTTTTCGACAGAGGATGAGATGGCTGGATGGCATCACGGACTCGATGAACGTGAGTCTGAGTGAACTCCGGGAGATGGTGATGGACAGGGAGGCCTGGCGTGCTGCGATTCATGAAGTCGCAGGGAGTCGGACATGACTGAGCGACTGAACTGAACTGAACTGAGTGTCCTATGTTAAGTATAAATATACCACAGTTCATCTATTTATTCATTCAATTACTCAATCCTTTTGGTTCACCCTGCCGTCCACACCAAAATTACTTTGTCTAATTTGCAGTTTCTGATTATGCCCTTGGCATTTACTCAGGTACAGAGGACCCCTGCGATTTTTGACTGTCCTGTACTCCTTCCCACTTACATTTGTCAATAGCACCCTCCTGTTCTTGGACAACTTCATGTTCCCCATTCCACATGATCCAGTGGGACTCTTTTGATTGTAGGGTGGACACATATGACCCAGGTTGGACCAATCAGGGTTCTTCTTTGGAATTTTCTCAAAGAAATTTCTTTCCCTTAGATTAAGAACTGTGAGGGTGTGATCCCAGAGATGCCAATGAACTTGAAAAGAATCGCAAGAGAAAGAGGTAGGCACAGACTGAAGCTCAAGTGAAAGATGAAGTGACTGTGTTCTGAGGCAGACTTCCTGGATCCAGCTGATGAAAAAGCTCGCTTGGTTCCTGGCCTTTGCAGTTTAATTATGTGGATGCCTGCATCCATACCCTACTTACAGTAAGAGTAAGCTCCCATTTTGTTTTGGAGGGAATCTCTCTTCCCATACTCTCAGTGTATGGTATCCAGGTGAAGCAAACTCCACCCTGGCTTTAAGGGTAGAGTATATTTGGCCACTCACTCAATTGCCTTGGCCACAGTGACATTCATGGATGCAAGCTAGGCTAATTAGAGTCAAGTTTGTGCTACAGACATTGCTCCCTTTTTCATGAAAGACTTGAACCAGAAAGTTTAGAACTACAAATATTGCAGCCATCTTTTGACCTAATGAGTGGATAACCAAGGTTACCAAAGGCAGAACCAAAGGAAGGAGAGAAAGTAGGTGTTGACAACTTCATGAGAACTTCTTGGATAGGATGTCCCTGACGCCTGTACTACGTCTGGTTTTTGCAGTTATGTAAACAGCAAAATTCCTCTTTTGTATAAATTATTTGTAAGAACCTACCTGCCAATGCAGGAGACATAGGAGACATGTGTTCGATCACTGAGTTGGGAAGATTTCCTGGAGAAGGAAATGGCTACCCATACCAGTATTCTTGCCTGGGAAATCCCATGGACAGTGGAGCCTGGCGGGCTACAGTCCATGGGGTCAAGAAGAGTAGGATATGACTTAACGACTAAACAATAACACTAGATTATTTGATTTCTGTTTATGTTACGTACAAAAGAAAAAGTTGTGATATAGGAGTTTTTCATTCATTATCTCAACTCCTACAACCTGGTAAGTATGTTATCCCAATTTTACATATGAGGAAACTGTTAGTTAAGTAACCAACCAAAATCCCACAGTGGCAAAGCTAAGATTGGTATCCAATTACTTGATTGCAAAGCGCAGGTCCTTTGCAAATACTGCTTCAGGGCTACAACACTAACCTGCTTAGTCCTGTGCTTTTTCTAGTCTTTCTATTACATAAAGTTTAATATTAATTAACATTTGTAACTTCCCTGGGAGAAGGCAATGGCACCCCACTCCAGTATTTTTGCCTGGAAAATCCCATGGATGGAGGAGCCTGGTAGGCTGCAGTCCATGGGGTCTCTGAGAGTTGGACACGACTCAGTGACTTCACTTTTACTTTTCACTTTCATGCATTGGAGAAGGAAATGGCAACCCACTCCAGTGTTCTTGCCTGGAGAATCCCAGGGATAGCGGAGCCTGGTGGGCTGCCGTCTATGGGGTCGCACAGAGTCAGACACGACTGAAGCGACTTAGCAGCAGCAGCAACTTCCTCGTGGCTGAAATAAAATTACATTTATGAGGCTTAATTTTTTTCCTTCTTCTCTGCCTCTGCTTTTTACCTTTCTTGTCATCTTTTTTCTCTTTCTTGTTTTTCATTTTTTGAAGGTTAAATGCCTACCATTTCCTCTAGTCTCCTCTTTATAAGTCATATCAACTCTAAAATGATCCCAGGGTCCTTCCTATTGGCTTGGGTAAGGGCAAGTTGGTTTATTGAGAAACTTGGCCTTGTGAACTAATAAGTAAGGCTGGAAGGATCACATCTACAAATCAGCCTTATAAACTTCTCTAAGAGTGAACCAGTGGGCCAAATTTCAAAGATGACCAAATGAAAAGGCCATTGCAGCTACTCCCTCTCTCCTCTCATTCTTTCAAGGATGAAAAAAGGTCAGTAATGATTCCGACAAGCCCTTGGGAAAATGGCTAATTGCCACATTTCCCTTCTTAATATGCTTAAGAGGGAAAAACCTTTACACCCCTAACTCTTCACTTTTTTTTTTTTCTTTTTAAGGGGATGAATTTGTTAAATCTTGAAGATAGCTTTATGCATTGCTTCGTTTCTCAGGAAGCTCAAATACTGATTCACAGACCACCCTTGCTTTTTTTTTTTCCCAGTAGACAGACCATCAATTTAGCTAAGAGCAGTTAATATCGCAAGGTTTAAAAAACAAAGAAAAACTATTTAATTCCTGCTTAGTCTCTTAATAGAGCCTTGTGTGGAACCTTACTGGAAGCCTGGAGACTAAAACTAGAGTTTTAGAGACCAAAAAAATGAAGCAATTTTCTCAACAACTAGAGAACAACTTCATTTTAAAATGAAATGGTTGAAAACTATGCCTTCCTTAACTGCCAAGACTGAGTTTGCTTTCTGGATTTGTTTCCCTGGTAAGGACACCTGACATCACTTTCCTGAGAGCTTTTTATAATGTTGCCTGGACTGTACCAAATATCCTGGATGCTATCTATTAACCCTTTACAGTTAAATTCAGTATTTCAAACATTGAAAATTTGAAAATTGAGATGTAGACAGGGAAGAAATTTCCCTCCCCAGATTTGTAAATTATATGTCTATGGTGATAGTCTGATAATGATTGTAAATAGATCTGACTCTGTAAACTAACTCTCTACAGTTAACTTTTAAAATAATGGGCTATAGCCATGTCATTATGCATTGGTATCAAGCTCTTTTGCAAATGTTGGATTGGTACAAAATATTTATAAAAATTAAATGTTGAGGTGAGGCTAGCTGTTCTGTTTTCAAAGCATGTTCAAAAAAAATCCTCGGAAAATAACATTTTTCTCACTAGCTTCACTTTTGTTGTTGTTTTTCAGTCACTTGGTCCTGACCAACTCTTCGCAACCCCATGGACTGCGAACACCAGACTTCCCTGTCCATCACCATCTCCCAGAGTTTGCTCAGACTCATGTCCATCCAGTCAGTGATGCCATCCAACCATCTCATCCTCTGCCTTCCCCTTTTCCTCCTGCCTTCAATCTTTCCCGGCATCAAGGTCTTTTCTAATGAGTCAGCCCTTTGCATCAGGTGGCAAAAGGATTAGAGCTTCAGCATCAGTACTTCCAATGAATTTTCAGGACTGATTTCCTTTAGGATGGACTGGTTGGAGCTCCTTGCAGTCCAAGGGACTCTCAAGAGTCTTCTCCAACACCACAGTTCAAAGGCATCAGTTCTTTGGCACTCAGCCTTCCTTATGGTCCAGCTCTCGCATCCAGAAAAACCATAGCTTTGACTATATGGACTTTTGTTGGCAAAGTAATGTCTCTGCTTTTTAATATTCCATTTAGGTTTGTCATAGCTTTTCTTCCAAGGGGCAAGCGTCTTTTAATTTCATAGCTGCAGTCACCATCTCACTTTTATGAAACATAAAATTACTTTGCTCAAGTAATATTAGGGGATGAGAGTTGATTGCTGCGCTTAGCTTAATTTGCTTCATTCCTATTGCAAAAAAATAAATGAATGATGCATTTGGCCTAGCAAAACAGAGAAGCACATAGACAAAAGAGCTTTTCCTCAATTTGGTACGTTAATTTTTTCGAGGACTTTTTTTACAATTATTAATAATTGGAAAGGCTCCAGAAATTCATACATGTGGAAAAACGTTTTGTAGACAGGTAAAGAGTCGGACACGACTGAGTGACTTCACTTTCACTTTTCACTTTCATGCATCGGAGAAGGAAATGGCAACCCACTCCAGTGTTCTTGCCTGGAGAATCCCAGGGACGGGGGAGCCTGGTGGGCTGCTGTCTATGGGGTGGCACAGAGTCGGACACGACTGAAGCGATTCAGCAGCAGCAGCAGCAGCAAAGCTATATATTGATATTGTGTACACAAGTGGTTCCGAACTTTCCTGCTCAGGAATCCAGCAGACTTAAAACTGCTTGCTGGGCTCCATCCCAGAGTTCCTGAATCAGTTGGTGTCAGGTGGGGCCTAGAATTTTCATTTCTAAGAAATCCCTAGGTGATATTGCTGCTGCTGGTTTAGAGATCATTGTTTGAGAACCACTGATGTAAGGCAACTGAAAACCAGCTTAAGAACACCAGCTTCTTTTTTCCATATCTTATCTGGTCATGTTTCACGTTTGTTTTCCAGGCTATGTCACTCTCAAAGTGTGAATCACAGAAAATATTTTCTGTCTCCATCTCCATCTACTCCCTGTGCAAATTTCAATGACCTTTAAATTCTCCCCTTCAAGGGCCCTCTTTTCTGAGGCTGAAGAGTAAATGTCTCAGGTTTCAAGAGAGCGGTTTCCCAAACTGCTCATCAGCAATTGTGTGATCCTCGATATTTTCATATATGACCTGTGATAAAGCTACTCTAGGATCAGAACATTTTGGGATACACTGGTTCAGCTGGAGAGAAAATTACTTTTAGTGTCAGAGCTTTTAATATATAAATGTGCATTGTGAATTTCCAAAAGAGATTAAGTAGTTGGATTGAATTTGAAATCCTTCTCAACCCTTTTCCGTGCCAAACTCTGTGTGTGCTCAGTTGCCTCAGTTGCATCTGGCTCTTTGCGACACTATGGATTATAGCCTGCCAAGCTTCTCTGTCCATGGGGTTCTCCAGGCAAGAATACTGGAGTAGGTTGCCATGGCTGCCCTTCCACCCCAGGGATCTTCCCTACCCACAGATCAAATCTGCATCTCCTGCTTGGCAGGCAGACTCTTTACCCATGAGCCACCTAGGAGGCCTACCAAGCTCTGCTGCTAAGTCACGTCAGTCATGTCCAACTCTGTGCGACCCCAAAGACGGCAGCCCACCAGGCTCCCCCATCCCTGGGATTCTCCAGGCAAGAACGCTGGAGTGGGTTGCCATGTCCTTCTCCAATGCATGAAAGTGAAAAGTGAAAGTGAAGTCGCTCGGTTGTGTCGACTCTTGGTGACCCCATGGACTGTAGCCCACTAGGCTCCTCTGTCCATGGGATTTTCCAGGCAAGAGAACTGGAGTGGGGTGCCATTGCCTTCTCCAACCAAGCTCTAGGAAATATCTATTAAGCACAGTTTGGGAGATGATCTATAACTTTATCATTTAACTTTATTCTACAAGGTTAGAAAAAAAAATCTATATTACAATCTAGGGAAAAGGCCAACATGCCAAAATCATGACGTGTGAATTTTAAATTGATCTTAAAAATTAATTAAATGCACGCACCCTTTATTTCGACTGAATGTGACTTTTTCTTTTCTTTTTTTTATGATTGCATAAGAACAGATAAAAAGATATCTACCCTCTTAAATTCTTAAGGGCACAGTACAGTGTTGTTATCCATAGGCAGGCACAAAGTTGTACAGCAGATCTCTAGAACTTTTTCATCTTACATAACTGAAACTTTATACCCACTGAATAGCATTCTCCATTTCCTGCACCCTCTAGCTCCTGGCAATCCTTCTCCCATTTTCTGTTTCTGAATTTGACTGTCATAATTCATATAAATGGAATTATGAAGCATTTGTGCTTCTGTGATTAGCTTATTTCACTTAGGGTAAAGTTCTCTGGTTTCATCCATATGTAGCATCATTTCCTTCTTTTTAACGGCTGAATGATATTCCATTGTATGTAAATACCACATTTGTTTTTTTATGTGATATTTTCTAGATTAAGTAATTTACTAAGTTGATACAAAGAAAGAACCCATGACTTTCAGCCTTCGTTGATAATCAAGACTTTTCTCACCTCACCACTTATCCTGTTCTATCAATTTCCTTTGCATTACTATTTCATTAGACTTCTCATGATTATGCGTTATGAATTTCTTAAGTAATTATATATTTTTATTGCTTGTTTCTACCACTAACAAACGGTTCCATAATGGCTATATCTTGTTGTTGTTGTTCACTTCTATATTTTCACTGCCGAGAACAGTGCCGGGCACATCAGGAGTAATCAGTAAACTTTTCTGATGGAAAGAGCAAATAGATGGATACTATCATTAACTAAGCTCTAATTATGAAACCCTTATTGTAATAAAACATGTAGGAAGAGGAAAAGGTACTTTTCACCAGCTTTAGATGGGGCAATTAGAATAATCTTTTGATTTACAATGGAGTAATTCTGATGTAATGATAGAAGGGGGAATTATTGATGTGTAACTCAGGATGGTATTTTGTAAACTTACTTTTATTTTGATTTCTAACATTAATAACGATCCAAAAAAAGACGTTCAATTATTTTTTTTAAATAAGGCAAGTATGTGATAAATATTTGGTATACAAGTAGGTCTTATAAAAATACCAACTTTTCTGTCTTTCTAACCTTAAAAGATCTCTGAATCATGCTACTTCTTGCCATATTACAAAGTTCTTTGACTTGGACAAATTTTAAAAAGTGTCAATTACAGTTTTTTTTTTAAAGCCCACTTGTTCTGAAAAAGAGCTTGTTATATATTTGTGTTCTTGTATGATAAGCAAGTGTTAAATATGTGTAGAGCATAAATGCTGCTAACTTATGGATTCTGGTAATTTTTGATGTGTGGGAGTGGTTTGATTGAAACGTATGATTGTTGAATATTACAGTAGATACGTCCAGTTTGGTCCAACAAAATAAGAGAAATAGGCAGCCATTATTTTTAGGGAGAAAAGATTCACCCAGGAATCTAAGAAGATAACTGTCAGAAGTCCTTAGGACATAATGTGATTTGAAATTACATTAAAATTTTAGTAAGTCTATTTCTGGGTATTACAATGGAAAAATATTTATATCTCACTTCACCGGGCCTTTTATGTGGTTTTAATTTTTTTTTTTTCCTTGTTTAGGTTGTCTACATCCGGTTTCCATTCTCTTTTCAGTCCTCTCATGATCTCCCTCTAGGGGGTTATGTTTTTGTGTTTACTTTATGCTTTTATCCTTTTTAAATGAAAAAAGTGGGTCAGTATTACTTCAGTTTGTNTTTTTTTTTTTTCTTGTTTAGGTTGTCTACATCCGGTTTCCATTCTCTTTTCAGTCCTCTCATGATCTCCCTCTAGGGGGTTATGTTTTTGTGTTTACTTTATGCTTTTATCCTTTTTAAATGAAAAAAGTGGGTCAGTATTACTTCAGTTTGTCTTCACTTTCACTCTGCTGTTCATTCCTGAACTAGCTTTTAGCCTCTGGGAGAGAAGAAAGTAAAAACATTTACAGAAACTGGGCCAACCTCTCTCCGGCCCCCCTCCTCCAAGAAAACAAAACCTAACCAGCTCAGCAACAGAAGTTCCTTTCTGTTCTCACAGCACCTTCTATTTCCCTTCTCATAAAGCTCAGGTTTTTATTATAATTGCTCGTGGCGTATCTTTCATGCCAGTGAGACTCTCAGTCCTTTAAGGACCTAGTATATTGTCAAAAAGGAGATTGTAGTTTAACTGAATAAATGCTGCCTGTGTGAGAGATTGTTGCTCTCGTATTCACCCAGCCGCCCACAATAAAGGGGAAAAGTTGCAGCAGTCGAGCTTAAGTGTGGGTCCTTTGACATCAGCTTTCTAGAGAACGAGTCGAGAACTGTGGCAATGGTATCTAAATTACATAATTACTTGGATAATTCAAGCCACAGTTTTTGTGTTGGTGGGGGAATGCTGAAAGATGAAAGGGCTGAACCAGTCCGATTTCTCCTCCAGTCGCCGTGGACAGGCACTGCCTAACCTTCNGGGGCGGGGGGGGGGCGGGGGCAGTGTGAAATGTCCTATAGATATCAATTAGGTCTAACTGGTCCATTGTATCACTTAAAGTTTATGTTTCCTTGCTAGTTTTCTGTTTGGTTGATCTATCCATAGGTGTGAGTGTGGTATTAAAGTTTCCCACTATTATTGTTACTCTTAATTCCCCCTTTTATACTTGTTAGTATGAACTTTATATATCATGCTACTATGTTGGGTGTGTATATATTTATAATTGATATATCTTCTTCTTAGATTGATCCTTTGATCATTATGTAGTGTCCTTTTTTGTCTTTTCTCAGGGCCTTTATTTCAAAGTCTATTTTATCTGATATGAATATTGCTACTCAAGCTTTCTTTTTTTTCTCTCTTTGCATGAAATATCTTTTTCCAGCACTTCACTTTCAGTCTATGTGTGTCCCTTGTTTTGAGGTTGGTCTCTTGTAGACAGCATATATAGGGGTCTTATTTTTGTATCCATTCAACCAGTCTTTGTATTTTGTTGGGGCATTCAATTCATTTACATTTAAGGTAATTATTGATAAGTATGACCTTGTTGCCATTTACTTTGTTGTTTTGGGTTAGAGTTTATAAACCTTTTCTGTGTTTCCTGTCTAGAGAAGATCTTTTAGCATTTGTTGAAGAGCTGGTTTGGTGGTGCTGAATTCTCTCAGCTTTTGCTTGTCTGTGGAGCTTTTGATTTCTCCTTCATATTTGAATGACATCCTTGCATTGTGGGTTGTGTGTTTTTCTCTTTCATCCCCTTAAGTACGTCCTGCCATTCCCTTCTGGCCTGGAGAGTTTCTAATGAAAGATCATCTGTTATCCTTATGGGGAACCCCTTGTGTGTTATTTGTTGCTTTTCTCTTGCTGCTTTTAATATTTGTTCTTTGTGTTTGATCTTCATTAATTTGATTAATATGTGTCTTGGGGTGTTTCACCTTGAGTTTATCCTGTTTGGGAATCTCTGGATTTCCTGGACTTGAGTGTCTATTTCCTTCCCCATTTTAGGGAAGTTTTCAGCTATTATCTCCTCAAGTATTTTCTCATGCCTTTTCTTTTTGCCTTCTTCTTCTGGGACTCCTATGACTTGAATGTTCGGGCATTTAACATTGTCCCAGAGGTTTCTGAGGTTGTCTTAATTTCTTTTAACTCTTTTTTCTTTTTTCCTCTCTGCTTAATTTATTTCCATCTTTCTATCTTCCACCTCACTTATCCTATTTTCTGTCTCAGTTATTCTACTGTTGATTCCCTCCAGAGTGCTTTTGATCTCAGTTGTTGCATTATTCATTATTGATTGACTCTTTTTTATTTCTTCTAGGTCCTTGTTAAACATTTCTTGCATCTTCTCAATCCTTGTCTCCAGACTATTTATCCGTACCTCCATTTTGTTTTCAAGATTTTGGATCATTTTTACTATCATTATTCTGAATTCTTTTTCAGGTAGACTCCCTATCTCTTCTTCTTTTGTTTAGTTTGGTGGGCATTTATCATGTTCCTTTACCTGCTGAATATTTCTCTGCCTTTTCATCTTGTTTAGATTGCTGTGTTTGGGGTGGCCTTTCTGTATGCTGGATGTTTATGGTTCCTCTTTATTGTGGAAGTTCCTCCCTGTGAGTGGGGTTAGACAAGTGGCTTGTCAAGGTTTCCTGGTTAGGGAAACTTGCATCTGTGTTCTGGCGGGTGGAGTGGATCTCTTCTCTCTCTTACAGATCAGTGAAGGAATACAGGTGGATATGTTGAAGGAAATATTCTCTGGGGAAAAATATGTGGCACAGATTCTTGGCCACCACCACTGGACAGCTGAACAAATAGGCTCACAGTGACTTCACCTGCTGCCACAGCCACACCATGCTGGCCAGCTGTTCAGCGTGTCCCTATGGCATGGGGTTCTGCTACTGGATGTCAATCAGGGACTCCTTGTATACGACCTCCAGGAACTCTTTGGCCTGCTTAGACACCTTGTACTTTGAAGTGTCCCAGTTGTGGACTATGCAGCCAAGATTAGGAAGCTGTGGTACACGTGGTGGCTGCCACAGTAATACCATTCACTGTAGCTGCACACCTAGGCTTTCCCGTTGGAAAGGCCTATTGATCGCTGGCATTCTGGTGCACTGAGTAAGGACAGATGGCCATAAGAGGGAAAGGAGGCAGCTCAGTTCCTGCTTCCTCCCTCCTACCAGGTTCCATTTTTCTTTCTCAAGATTGCTTTGGCTACTCAGAGTCCTTTGTGTTTACCTACAAACTGTAAAACAACTTTGCTCTAATTTTATGAAAAATGCCATTTGGAATTTGATAGTGACTTCACTGAATCTCTAGATTGCTTTGGGTAGTATAGTCATTTTCCCAGTATTGATTCTTCCAATCCAAGAACATGCTATATCTCTCTATTTGTGTCATTTTAAATTGCTTTCATCAGTATCTTATAGTACAAGTCTTTTGCTCCTTAGACAGTTTATTTCTAAGTATTTTATTCTTTTTGATGAGATGGTAAATAAGATGGTTTCCTTCTCTTTCTGTTCTTTTCTTAGTGTAAATATATGTGATATTTTGTTGTTAGTGTATAGGAATGCAAGAGATTTCTGTGTATTAATTTTAAATCCTGCAAGTTTACCAAAACTCATTGAGGAACTCTAGTAATCTTCTGGTAGCACCTTCTGGGTTTTAAATGCATAGCACCATAGTATCATGCATTCAAAAAACTAAGATCATGGCATTTGATAACACCACCTGATGGCAAATGAATGGGGGAAAAATGGAAATAGTGGCAGACTTTATTTTCTTGGGCTCCATAATCACTGCAGATGGTGACTGCAGCCATGAAATTAAAAGACACTCAATCCTTGGAAGAAAAGCTATGACCAACCTAGAAAACATATTAAAAAGCAGAGACATTACTTTGTTAACAAACATCCATCTAGTCAAAACTATGGTTTTTACAGTAGCCATGTATGGATGTGAGAGTTAGAACATAAAAAAGCTGAGTGGTGAAGCACTGATGTTTTTGAACTGTGGTGTTGGAGAAGACTCTTGAAAGTTCCTTCGACTGCAAGAAGATTCAACCAGTCCATCCTAAAGGAGATCAGTCCTGGGTGTTCATTGGAAGGACTGATGCTGAAGCTGAAACTCCAATACTTTGGCCACCTGATGCAAAGAACTGATTCACTGAAAAACACTCTGATGCTGGAAAAGATTGAAGGCAGGAGAAGAAGGGAACGACAGAGGATGAGATGGTTGGATGGCATCAATGACTCGATTGACATGAGTTTGAGTAATCTCCAGGAGTTGGTGACGGACAGGGAAGCTTGGCATGCTGCAGTCGGTGGGATCTCAAAGAGTAGGACACAACTGAGCAACTGAACTGAACTGATCATGTAATTTGTAAATGGTGACAGTTTTATTTCTTCTGTTCCAATTTGTATTCATTTTGTATTCATTTCTTGCATTTGTATCTCTTTTTCTTCCGTGATTGCCATGTCTATGATTTCTAAAGCTATGTTGAACAAAAATGGCTACAGTGAATATTCTTGTTTTGTTCCTGAATTTAAAGGATGTACTTTCAGTTTTTAACCACTGCAAAGGATGCTTGCTGTGGGTTTGTCATATATGGCCTATATTTTGTTGAGGTAGGTTCCATCTATGCCACTTTCTGGAAAGTTTTTTTTTTTTTTTCTTGTCATGAATTGGTACTGAATTTTGTCCAAAAAATTTTTTTGCATCTATTGAGATGATTATATGATTTTTATTCTTTAATTTGTTGATGTGGTATATCACAATGATTGATTTGTGGATGTTGAAAATCTTTTCATCCCTGGGATAAATCCCATTTGATTATGATGATCCTTTTACTGTGTTGTTGTTTAATCCCACTTGATCATGGTGATCCTTTTAATGTGTTGCTGGATTCTGTTTGCTAGTATTTTGTTGAGGATTTTTGTGTTTATGTTCATCAGTGATATTGGCTAGTAATTTTCTTTTTGTGTGTGACTTATTGTCTGATTTTAGTATAAGGGTGATAGTGGACTCATAGAATGTGTTTAGGAAAGTTCCTTCCTCTGCAACTTTTTGAAAGAGTTTCAGATTTGGGTGTTAACTCTTCTGTAAATGTTTGACAGAAT
>SJYX01007230.1:0-42476 GCA_006410675.1 Oreotragus oreotragus | reverse complement strand
TTTGGTCTCCGGGGGCAGGCCGGTCTCCCCGCGAGGCCGAGGAGGGGAAGAGGCAGAAAGTCTCCTGAGACACAAAGGTCCCCTCGGCGGGGGCGGAGCTGCGGGAGCGGGCGGCGCAGCCCCGAGGGGAAGGAAGGGGCGCGGGTCCGCGGGAGGTGGGCGAAGAGGCGGCGGCTGCCGCGTTTCCAGCTCCGTGGAGACGCCGGAGGTGTGCGCGGGTGGGGAGCGGGAGGAGGAGCCCTCGCGTGGGGAGCTGGCCGAGACAAAGCTCGGGGCAGCCTCCCGCTGGCGGGTCACACCCCTGAGTGTTGGCCAGAGCCGAGATGGAGGGAAGGTGGGAAACCCCAGTAACCGATGGGGGAGGAGGAGATGAAGGGGCTGCCAAGTACTGTCGTCTGCGCCGCAGTTGCTTTTCTCAGGGTTTTTGTGCCCGATGGTTTTTGCTCCCCAACTCGGCTGGAGAGCTCCAGATCTGCTCCCTCCCATCACCCCCTCCATGCCACACTGACTCTCCTGCGGTTTTCCCCTCGTTCTTCCCTTCTCACCCACTCCTTTTCGGGTAAGCAGCATTATGCCTTCTGCTTGGGGAACGTTTGCTAATGACAGGATGTCTGAGCTTGTTCTGACCCTGAACTGCCTTGAACTCCTCTTTCTTCCTCCCACCCTTTCCTTTCTGGGATCTTATAATGTCACATGGCCGTTAACAATTAGCTTTTCTTCTGCAAAAATGGCAAAAGCATGTAGCTGAAATCCATGGCGCTCCTCCTCTGTATTTAATGTGTCCACCAGAGACACGTCGCTGGTCATGGATTATCACCTTTTACTTATTAGCCAAATTAACGTTTTAGATACAGAAGTGGCAGATTTTGTTTTGAGTTTTGACTGTTCCTAGGGCCAGCAAGTATATCCCTGTCAGCCACTAGATCTGTCACTTACCAGGAAATGCTTGACTTAGACAATTGTTTACTCAAACTTTGCTGGTTCTTTCTCGAGTCTTTGTTGAAGGATTTCTTTTAAAAGGCTCTTACGTAAGGTCAGAGTAACAAATCTGAATTACTATATTTTAGGCGTATTGACCATTAGACAGAAGAAAATGAATGGGATTTTTAAGATCTTTGATATCCTGAGTAAAGGAGGGCCTTCTAGAAGGTAGAAATCAAGGTTCAACCATACTGTAAGAAAAGGACTTGCTAGCATTTAATTGGTTTTGTTCTGTTCTTTTATAAGATTAAGTAGGTTTATTTATTAAATGTTGATGTTACTTTGTTAATGAAGTTATTTCAGTCTTTGTATTCCTAATATCTGCATACTTCCATAAACAATGGGTTGGCACAAAAGAAAAAATGTGGCTATATTTAAGGAAATTTTTTTTTTTTTTTNAGTAGGTTTATTTATTAAATGTTGATGTTACTTTGTTAATGAAGTTATTTCAGTCTTTGTATTCCTAATATCTGCATACTTCCATAAACAATGGGTTGGCACAAAAGAAAAAATGTGGCTATATTTAAGGAAATTTTTTTTTTTTTTTAATGGACGAGATTACCTTTTATCTGGTAAATTATCTTATGGGCCAGGAAAACTAATGGTTTTGAATGTTGGGCTTCAAAGAATTTTGTCTTTGAATTTAAACTGTTTTAAAATGACTGTGCAAATATATTATTGATTTTTTAACAGCAAAAATAAAAACATGTTGAAATGTGTTTGACATCACTGTTGATAATCATTTTAAGAATAGTCACATCTTGTGCTTGTTGCCATTAAAATGTTGACACTATAAAAATTGTGAAAGGGACTTCAGTTTAGGGGTCAGTCTGAATTGAAAGACTCCCTAAATTCTTTGTGAAATTAACAAGTCATATCATTAATAATCAATGTTTTATATATTTATTGAAAGGCTGTATTGAGGATACACTGATTCCCCACCTCTACACAATTATTAGTGTCTAATTAGTTACGTGAAGTTTTATCCTCACTAGAAGGAAATCTACCAAAAAGTCAACAAAGATCTAGGTAGTGGGACTTACAGTTGAATAAAAATATATTTCTGTATCTTTCAAATTTTCGCCTGACCTTTACAATCAGTAAAAAAATATATATATGGAGAATTAAATTCTTGTTAAAAAAATTATCTTGTTCTGATTTGCCTGTTACTAAAAGGAGCTTCTATAAAATGTGTAGTGTATTCTCATCTTTGGATTCAGGTCCATTAAAATTACTTTTAGTGTTAGATATTTGAAATAGTGCAGCTTGCCAAATGAGTCTGATTACCTGAAGAAAAAAGTGATAATAGTAAGGAAAAGGCAAAAAGATACATAGTAAGGAAAGATGAAATTAGAATAATTAATTCAGTGTATTATAGCAATTCAGTGTGGTAGTGGTAGCTTTGTATACCAGCAATCTTGTTCTAATAAGTCATTGGTTTTACCAATAGAAAAATCAATTTTTTTGTAGCGCAAAATAGCTGTGTTGACTGAGGAAATTTAAAAGTATATAAGTGTTGATATATTTAGTTTTCATTTACCGGTTTAGTCCTATGATTATGGTGAAAAGAGATGGCATGGAAAATTTGCTCTGTCAATGCCTTTGTTTTTTCCCTTATTTTCAGCAGTATTTTTCTCCTCTATTGGTGAAATAGTGCTAACTAAAACACTGCAATATTGTGAACAATGGCTACTGAGATAGACATTCAAAAGTGAAGATAATGATGTTACTTAATATAAAAAAATTTTCTGTGAACACAATTTTTGCTCTGATATTTTCTTTGTTACTGTCTAATAGTACTGAATATTTATAGGGCATTACATTCTGAGTCTTTATTACTGTTCGGTAGTCTTAACTAGAGTATTTTATCTATTTAAAAGTTGTCCCCTTTCACATAGGTGAAGGAAAAACAGTTCTTTGAATTTTGAATGTGTAGTTTCTGCTTAATCTTTTAAATGGAAAAAGTATTTTAAATGCATTTTGTAAATGAAGTATGACACTTTGCATTTGAAATGACGAAGATAAACAGTAGGTTGATGGTATCTTAAAATGTATGAAGTAAAATCAGCCTACGATAGAAAACCTAGTATAATTTACTAGCATTCAGCTTACAGTGTTGGCAATTTCTTTGAACTGTTGGGGAGAGGACCTGTTAGACTGACTTTAAAAAAAAAAAGATGTCTGTGAGATACTTACAAAATTAAGCCAGGAATTTTTACTGTCATTTGTGAATTCTTTGTCATTGTTTTGCTCCCAAATTTTTCAGTGGCAGTCAGTTTGATATCTGCAAAATATTTGACCTGAAAAGAGAAACTGTTAAGGACCAGAAAATATATATTAAATATATCTGAGATGCAGCTTAGCCTGTTTTCCTCTCTTTTGGCCAACTTGGAAAATCAGTAGACGTCTATCAGTAAATCTAATAGGTGGGGTACCTACTATGAATAATGCTATGTTCTGCTGTAACATATGATATTGAACACTATATGTAAGGGGATAGATTTATAGATCCATTATATTGGGATAATCGAAAGTTGTCTATAATTTTCTTAAAGTGTTAAAATTAGTTCACCTTATTTGAGCATGTACCAAATTTTATTGTGATAAAGTTTCATCGTTAATGAAATCCATCCATTCATCTCTTCATCCATGTCTGAAGTACATGTCTACCCTGTACTACCACTGTGGTCAGTGCTAGGATACAAAGATGAGAAAACTGGCACGTAGATATTACAGTGCTGTGACACTTGGAGAGAAATTCTCTTTTTTTTTGAGGACAATGTTACTTCCTCGAAGTTGTCTTTGATTCATTCTGGCAGAGTTACCGTGATCCTGCTATAGCATTTATGTCTACTATAGGACTCCATGGGGCCTCCCTGGTGGTGCTGGTGGTAAAGAACCCGCTTACCAATAGAGGAGATTTAAGAGCAGAGGTTCCGGAGGAGGCAATGGCCCCACTCCAGTTCTCTTGCCTGGAAAATCTCACGGACGGAGGAGCCTGGTAGGCTGCGGTCCGTGGAATCACTTAAGAGTCGGACACGACTGAGCGTCCTCACTTTCACTTTTCACTTTCATGCATTGGAGAAGGACATGGCAACGCGCTCCAGTGTTCTTGCCTGGAGAATCCCAGGGATGGGGGAGCCTGGTGGGCTGCCGTCTATGGGGTCACACAGAGTTGGACACGACTGAAATGACTTAGTAGCAGTAGCAGCAAGGGCAGAGGTTCAGTTCCTGGGTCGGGAAGATCCCCTGAAGAAGAGTGTGGCAACCCACTCCAGTATTCTTGCCTGGAGAATCCCCAAAGACAGAGGAGCCTGGCGGGCTACAGTCCATAGGGTCTCAAAGGGTTGGACACAAGTGAAGCGACTTAGCACCCTGTGTGGAACTTAATACATTGTGTTGTAATTAATTATTTACAAGTCTTTACCCTTTTGACTGCTTTGTGCACCAGAGGGACCATGCTTTTTAAATTTTGGTATTTCCCCCATATTATGTATTGCTTAATTGAGTGAATGAAGTGATGGAATTAGAAAAAACCATTGAATTAGTAAATTAGAGTCAGATTAGTTATGGCCTAGAAATAGTCAAGTAATTTTGATACAGTAGAAATAAAGAGCCTGTGTTTCGTGTATGCTGTGTTTTTATGAGAGTAATCTGGAAGCAGTAGGCCAATTTGGAGGGGCAATAACTTGGTATTATTGGGCCTTTAAAATTACATGTGAGATATACGCAAATGAGAAGAAAAGAGATGTAATCTTCAAAGATTTTTCTTTTAGACAAATTAGATCAATTACAATATCTATATGTAAATACAATATCTATATGTAAATATAATATGTGTGTGTGCATGGTCAGTTGTGTCCTGCTCTTTGCCACCCCATGGACTGTAGCCCACCAAGCTCTGTTCATGGGGTTTTCCAGGCAAGAATATTGGAGTGGGTTGCCATTTCCTCCTCCAGGGGATCTTCCGAACCAAAGATTTAACCCATGCCTCCTGATTCCCCTGCATTGACAGGCGAATTCTTTACCACTCTGCCACCTGGGAATCCCATGTGAATAAAATAGCTATTTTTAAAGGTCTAAAAACATTGGTTAATATCAAGAAGAAGATTTGGATAAAATTTCATCCTTAATGAAATCCAACTGTTTAGCTGTAGTGTACTAGACTTAAATTCATTAAAATACAGAATTGCACTCAGAACAGTGCATTTAATGTCATTCCTGTTAACCTTACAGTTTATATATATATATACTTTTCATTGAAATTATTGTACTTAAATAAAAACTGCTTTTATTCTCAACTTTTAAAATTAGACATTTCATGAGGTTTTTAAAATTGAGTTTAAAATTATATCTTTGATATAGTGTTATAAAAATGAGATTTGAGAAATCAGATTATAGCTTGATAATATCTTGATGTGACATTAAAAAAAAAAACTTTTCACAATTTGTAAGATTTTATGCTTTTTCGTATTCCTCAGTTTATTATATGGCCTTAAAATGCTGAAAATGTTTATATCTATTAAATTTTCAAGATGATATATACCTACATTTTATCACTCTAGAAACAGAAGTTAGCATTGTATTTTTCAGTAATTTTTGCCTGTAGGTTTGTGAACATGAATTTTTGCCATTCCTTCTCCAGATATTATTTACATTTCTGTTTTCCTCTGACCCCTTTTTTTCCAGGAAGCTATAAAGGGGTTGACATTTTAACTTTTAGCTATAATTTTTTGGAAAAAAACTGTACAACTCATTTCTATTATGTAAAGTTTAGAATTGATTATAGTTTTTTTTTCCCATAAAGACTACTTCAGTAATAACTAATAACTATATGATCTTGAGCTAGTTACTTAAACTCTTCAGGGTCATTTTCTTTTGTAAAATTGAGAATGACAGACCCTACTTTATAGAGTTATAGAAATTAAATGGTATGTATAGAAGACTTTGCAAAGTACCTTGCACCTAGTGAGTACTCAGCAATTATTTTTATTACTCTGCATTATTATTACTGTGGGAAAAACTTGGTTATGATGCTAGAATTGCTTTGCAGAGCCATTACTTCAGGTTGATGAATGTCTAAGTAAGTGATTCACAAGGATAATTGAGTCAAAATCATCTCTGGCTTTTTAAACTATAGATATATCCCGTAGATTTTCTAATATGCCTGCCACCGAATTTGAGAATCAACGTGTTAGTGAGTTAAGTTTACTAATGGGTGTATGTTGCACCCTTTATGTGTATTGGCAGGAAGGGAATAGCATAGACTAGTGGACTAAAGTAGGATATTCATTGTTGTTTCTTATCTAATGACCGTTAGGAATAAAACTGTCATAATCTTCCTGATGAGCACATTGATAAGCTTTTCCTTAGGGCCAACCAAATTTTTCTTGTAACCATCTGCCCTGTTTCTCTGTGCTATACCGTTTATTTGACATCTTAATAGTCTAGACAATGTATATATGCTTTCCTTCTTAATGAGTTTTATGTGTGACTCAGATTTTCTGAAGTCAAAATAGAATAACAGCTAATACAACTTACCCATCAAAAAAAGAAACTAGTTTTGCATTTTTCCATCATCATAAAATCTGCTTAGATTTTTGCTGTTTACTGTGTTTTTATTCTCTTATTTGTAGGTCAGTGGCCTTTACCTGAACTTCAGAAGCACACTTGTTGATTAAAAACAACAATAACAGAAGCCTCAGTGTGTGTGTGTAAAATTTCAAGCTCTGTCCTAGAGCAACTGAATTGGGATACTCAGGGTTTGTGTTTTTTAAAGAATATTTCAAGTACTTCTTGAATTTTAGAGTTATTAGCATAGTGTCCAGGGGAGGAACCACTCATATAAGTTAAAGTAAAGGCAAAGTGATTAAAAACTTTAATCATTCCATCTTATTTTTTTCTTTTTATTCTATTTTATATTTCCTAGTTTAATTGTGTTTGGGGGAGGGTTTTCTCAGGTTGCTGTACAAAAGTCTTCTGTTGGAGTTATTTTATTTAGTGAATGTTTCATCTTGCTTTTTCGTTTGTTTCGTTAAAAGGTGACCTGAGGTGACTCCCTGATGGTCCAGTGGTTTAAGACTGCATTGCAGTGGGCATGGCTCTGATCCTGGGTTGGGGACTAGGATCCTGCTTGCCACGCAGTGCAGCCAAAAAAAAAAAAAAGCCCAGCCAAACAAAAACCAGTAAATTGAGGCACATTAAAAATTTTCAACTTTATTTGAGCATACCTTGATTTGAATCAGGCAGTACCAAGTCACAAGTGGTTAGGAGTGCTCTACCAGTAGGAGGAGGGTGGAGGTTTTTATAGAGAAGACATGGAAGCAAAGAAAGGAAATTAACTTGACTGGCTCTAGCTTAAGTGATTGCCTTATTTAGGAAAGCCTAGTTGGTTGGTTGTTCTTAAGTTTACTTTTCTCAGATACAAGTGTATTGAGTCTGGCTTAGGTTTTAGTCTGCTGACGTAGACTACCAAAGCATTGGAAACCACCCCAGTCTAATGCTCATCTTGTTCAATAATTTTAGTTTCTTTCCAGTGTCTTACTGTTTCCTGCCTTTATAGTCTCAGTTATTATGTTTTGAAAATTATCTTAAATATAAGAACATAAAATAATGTAAAAAATAGACTTTAAATTCCTTACAGTGGTTTCATCTTCAAATAGTCCTTTTGTCTTTTTTTGTATTTGGAGTTAAATATTTTTGCCCAGGATCCTTTTTATAATGTAAGTTTTTATGGTAATACTAATTCTTCTGGCTATAATTTTTAGTGGTTAAATCATCAGTTAATCAAAAGAATTTAAACATTTCATAGTGGTTGATAATTATTAAATTATCACTTTAAAATTTTCACTATTTTAAATTGTCCAAGGACAGACTCCAGCATGTGACGCACCACCCCCATTTTACATTTCCTTAGGATGAGTGGATATACAGACATGGACTTCCACATCAAAGCCTGTGAACCTTTTCTGGTAATGCCTGTTGTACCAGTGCTGCCAATAATCTACCACATCTATTTTCAGTGACACTAATATTTAAAAATATTTGCTTCTGATCATTTGTTTATAGAAAGGTAACCATTTTATTTGAATTTCTTTGATTGCTAGGATGTTGGCTCTCGTTTTTTTCTTCCCTCTGTATTGTCCCCTCAAACTGCTGGGGAGGAGACTATTAGCATTCCCTAAATCCTTACAGCTTTGTTGTTGTTCAGTTCAGTCGCTCAGTTTAATCTACCACATCTATTTTCAGTGACACTAATATTTAAAAATATTTGCTTCTGATCATTTGTTTATAGAAAGGTAACCATTTTATTTGAATTTCTTTGATTGCTAGGATGTTGGCTCTTGTTTTTTTCTTCCCTCTGTATTGTCCCCTCAAACTGCTGGGGAGGAGACTATTAGCATTCCCTAAATCCTTACAGCTTTGTTGTTGTTCAGTTCAGTCGCTCAGTCGTGTCCGACTTTTTGCGACCTCGTGGACTGCAGCACACCAGGCCTCCCTGTCCATCGCCAACTCCCAGACTTTACTCAGTCTCATGTCCATAGAGTCGGTGATGCCATCCAACCATCTCATCCTCTGTCGTCATCTTCTCCTCCTGCCCTCAATCTTTCCCAGCATCAGGGTCTTTTCAGATGAGTCAGCTCTTCGCATCAGGTGGCCAAAGTATTGGAGCTTGAGCTTCAGCATCATTCCTTCCAATGAACACCCAGGACTGATCTCCTTTAAGATGGACTGGTTGGATCTTCTTGCATTCAGAGGGACTCTCAAGAGTCTTCTCCAACACCACAGTTCAAAAGCATCTATTCTTTGGCAATCAGCTTTCTTTATAGTCCAACTCTTACATCCACACATGACTACTGGAAAAATCATAGCTTTGATTAGAGTTGTTATTTTGTGATATTTTCTTTGTATCAAATTACTACATATAAAGCTTTTTTTCTTTTCTAAAGTCAGAGAATTCATTTTGGTGATCTTATGTTTTGGTGATCCATGTATTCTTGTACTAATGCCAGCTTATTTTAACTTTCACCATGTTATATCTTCCTGCCTGGTATGGCAAGATGCTGAATATTTTCTCCCAATAATTTTGATATTATATATGTATTCTTGTTCTACTTTTGTAAATGACAGGCCCCCCCAAAAAAAGTAGATATAGTTTCCATTTTTTTCTTTTTCAAAACTGGTCTTCTCTGCTATAAAATTTTAACCCTAGATAGGTCAAGACATCTAATAATAATAGTTGTATTAGGAATCAGGGTAGACTTCTATTTACTTAGTCCAGATTATGCCATGTAAAGAGCATCTCAGTAAAACTTATGTAACTTATGATAGATTTTATCCATTTCATGCTCTCACTAAAGGTGGACTTAAATAGTTAACTTGAAGAGAATGAAGGAATGACTTTTAGCCAAGGGTATTAGGTAGATTTCTCAGAGGAGATGCTAAAGATAATTAGCTCTACATACAGAAAAGAAGGGAAGCATTCTCAGATAAAAGAAGTGGGTGAAAAGGAGGTATGAATAAAGATAAGCGTTATTTTAAAAGAATATATTCTCTATCAGCCACTTGTAGTATAATAGGAAAAGAGAAATAGAGGTTGCTTATGGGCATAGTAGTAGAAGATGAGATCAGAGAGGGAGATACACCAGCAAGGAGTTTGGATTTTATTCACCAGTGGAACATTTTTAGGCATAATATAATCTTTTCAACTGTGAGTTTTGGGAAAGTTTTGTGAACAGCTGCAAGTGAGCTACTTCTGAGTGTTGAATGGACAGCTTTTTGTGATAGAGGCCTTAGAGGATTGCTTTCCAACTTAAAAAGAGCTCCCTGTGCCCTTGTTCTCTGGTTTGGTTCACCTCAGAGACATGAAAATTATTTTACTGGCTCTTAGGAGCACTTGGATGTGGGTTTTTATTTGCAGACCCCTGCCATTTTTATCTTCCAATGAGAATATGTTCTGTATGTTAGAAATTGGTTTCATCATTTTATTGGGGAAATAGAAAAAAGTAGTAAATTTATAGCTTGTAGAAATAATAGATACTTTTAATTAACCTTAAGTATCAGCTTACAAGTCAATAACACAAATGTTGTGCTTATACAGATGATTTTGTAGTTCTTTAGACTTTATCTTCGTGCTAATAACGAAGGTGATTTTATAGCACGATAATTATTTGTCTAATAATAATACAGTTACGTTTTGAGAATAGAGTAATTTCACCAGGTATAGTGGAGAAGGAAATGGCAACCCACTCCAGTGTTCTTGTCTGGAGAGTCCCAAGGATGGGGGAGCCTGGTGGGCTGCCGTCTATGGGGTAGCACAGAGTCGGACACGACTGAAGCGACTTAGCAGCAGCAGCAGGTATAGTACATTTCAGCATTTTTTTAAATTAAAGCTTGCAATGAATTTTTGGTACATAATTGTCCCTAAGTGGGAGCTATCTTATCTCTTAATATACTTACTCTTCAGAAATGATTCTCTCCCTTCCTCATTCTTTCTATTTGAACCCTTCAAATCTTTTTTTACAGTTGCAGGCATTAAAAATTTTTTTGCAGAAATTAAAATTGAATTTTTGGGGGATGAGTAATGTGATTATGGGGCTTCCCAGGTGGTGCTTGTGGTAAAAAACCTGCTTGCCAATGCAGGTTAGACATAACAGATGCGATTTCTGTCCCTGCGTTGGGAAGATCCCTTGGAGGGGAGGACACCACAACCTACTCTAGGATTCTTGCCTGGAGTATCCCCATGGACACAGGAGCCTGGCAGGCTGCAGTTGGTGGGGTGGTACAGAGTCAGACACAGCTGAAGCATCTTACTTAGCATGCACCCAATGTGATTCCAAACCTAGAAGTATGTATAGAGACACAAAAGTTTTGTTTCCTCTTTTGCTTTCTTCTTGTTTTTCCTCACGCATCTTTTATAGGCAAACATTTCTTTTAGTATCCTGCTTATTTTTCAAGTGTTTTTTTGCAAGTGTAAATAAATACATGTTTTAGTTTGGAGGCTTTTTTCATATATAAAGATCTTCCTTTATTTTAATGGTGGTTGTACTTCTATCGGCTATATGGTCACTCAGTTCTGTGGGGATCTTTGTGTTGTTTCCTATTTTCTGCCATTATTTTGAAACGAATAACATATGCTTACTATTTGCATAAGCAAATAGATAATTTATAATCCAAGAGCATTCAACAAACTAACATCATGGCATCCAGTCACATTACTTCATGACAAGTAGTTGGGGGAAAAGTGGCAACAGTAGCAGATTTTCTTTTCTTGGACTCCCAAAATAACTGTGGATGGTGACTGCAGCCATGCATTTGAAAGACGCTTTCCCCTTGGAAGGAAAGCTATGACAAAGCTAGGTGGCATATTAAAATGCAGAAATATCACTTTGCTAACAAGGGTCCGTATAGTCGAAGCTACAGTTTTTCCAATAGTTGTGTATAGATGTGAGAGTTGGACCATAAAGAAGGCTTAGCACTGAACTGTGATGTTGGAGAAGACTCTTGAGAGCTCTTTGGACAGCAAGGAGATCAAACCAGTTAGTCCTAAAGGAAATCAGTCCTGAATAGTCTTTGAAGGATTGATGCTGACGCTCGAATACTTTGGCCACCTGTTGCGAAGAACTGCCTCATTGGAGAGACCCTGATCTTGAGGAAGACTGAGAACAGAAGAAGAGGGCGGCAGAGGATGAAGTAGCTGGATGGCATCACCGACTCAGTGCACATGAGTTGAGCAAAGTCCGGCAGAGAGTGAAGGACGGGAAGCTTGCGGTGCTGCAGTCCATGGGGTTGCAAAGACTTAATGGGACTTGCAAGGCTTAGTGACTGAACAATAACAGCAGCAGCATAGTCTAAGAGCAAGTGTTTCCCTGAAATTCCTAGGTTGAAACCTAATCCCCAGTGTAGTGGTATTTGGAGGCGGGACCCTTAGGAGACACTCATGCCATGAGGGTGGAGCCCTCGTGATTGCAATTAGTGGTAAGAAATCTACGAGATCCCTGGTTCTGTGAAGACACAATGAGAAGACAGCAGTCTGTGAGCTAGAAAGTGGGCTCTCACCAAATACTGAATATGCAGTAGCCTTGGTCTTGGACTTCCCAGCCTGTAGAACTGTGAGAAAATAAATTTCTGTGGTTTATGAGCCACCTCGTCTAAAGTATTCTGGTATAGCAGCCTGGACAGGGTGAGAGAGTTAACTTCAGCAGTCATAAATTGCATTAATAATACAGTGTGTTGAGAATAACGCTTCACCTCTGTGGTCTTCCTCCCCCAAATTATAACCCAGGCTAATCATGAGAAAAGCATCGAACAAATCTCAATTGAGGGGTATTCCACAAAATAACTGAGCAGTACTCTTGAAAACCGTCAGGGTCACCAAAACTGGGCAAGTCTGAGAAACTGTCACTGCCTAAAGTAGCCTGAGAAGATGATTATACTATAATGTGGTATACTGCTTGGGATCCTGGAACAGCAAAAGAACATTATATAAAAACTAATACAATTTAAATAAAGACTTTAGTTAATTATAATGTGTCAGTTTTGGTTCATTAATTGTGACAAACCATGGTAATACAAGATCTTAATGGCAGAAGCTAAGTGTGTGGTGTAGGGAGACTCCGTACTATCTTTGAAAATTTTCTGTAAATCTAAAACTATTATAAAACATTTATTAAAAAGTACAGATAGGTGTTTCTGTAATTCTGTTAGATGTATCTAAAAACTTTTTTTTAAGAACAGGTATAACTCACACTGTGGTGTTTGTCTCATCATGAGTGACATTATTTTTTTAATATGTCTAATGGGCATTTAACTTTCCTTTCTGTTAACGTTCATGTTCTTTATTCTGTTTGGTTGGTGGCCTTTTTCTTGTTAATTTCAGGAGTTCTTATAAGGGTATTGCTGCTACTGCTGTCACTTCAGTCGTGTCCGACTCTTCACGACCCCATGGACTGCAGCCTACCAGGCTCCGCCATCCCTGGGATTCTCCAGGCAAGAGTACTGGAGTGGGGTGCCATTGCCTTCTCCGACATAGGGGCTGGGGGTATGCCAATAGGTGTGACTGTGTGAGGAGCTTCTGGAAGAAGGGACCGTGTTAGGTTACTTTCCGTATTCCCAGTGCTCTGATAACCCAGCCCAATGGCCGACTGATACATGCTTAAAGACCTGAGGGATCAGTTACTGCCACTTAAAGAGTTGGTCTCTTGCTTAGGCACTTGGCACACTGCAGATAGAAACACCTTCTGTGGGACTTCCCTAGTGGTCTTAGATTCTGTGCTCCCAGTGCAGGAGGCCTGGGTTCAATCCCTGGTCAGGGAACTGGATCTCACCTGCCACAGCTAAGAGTTCGCATGCCACAACTGAAGATCCCACATGTGGTAAATAAGACCCCACACAGCCCCCTCCAAAGAAAGCCCACCACTGTCACAAGCACAGAGATGGGAAATGCATTCTTTCCTTCACCATGAGAAGGAAGCCTATAAAATGGTATCTTTCCCCCTTGACTCTGTTGAGGATTTTGCAAATGCTGTTCCTTCTGACTGAAATGCTGTTCCTCAGCTTTGGAGCTTGGTGAAATCCTACTCATCCATCACTACCCAGCACTTTTTTAAAAAAATTAAATTTATTTTCAATTGAAGGATAATTGCTTTACAGAATTTCATTTTCTGTCAAACATAAACATGAATCAGCCATAGGTACACATATAGCCCTCCCTCTTGAACCTCCCTCCCACTTCCCTCCCCATCCCACTCTTCTAGGTTGATACAGAGCCCCTGTTTGAATTCCCTGAGACATACATTGAATTCCCATTGGCTATCTATTTTACATATGGTAATGTAAGTTTCCATGTTATTCCCTCCATACATCTCATCCTCTCCTTCCTTCTCACAGTGTCCATAAGTCTGTTCTCTGTATTTGTTTCTCCATTGATGCCTTGCAAATAAATTCATCAGTACCATCTTTCTAGATTGCATATATATGGAATCTAGTTCCCTGTAGGGAGATTAGCCCTTTTTGTGATATGGGTTACAAGTGTTTTATGTATAGATTCTCTGATTTTTTTCATGCAGATTTTTCCTTTTTTATATGGTAGTTTTTTAGTGTTTCTGGATTTTGAAATATAGTTAGAAAAGTCTTCACCATTCCAAGGTTGTGAAGGAATTCACCCATATTTTCTTCTAGTACTTGTGATTTCCTTTTTTATACTTAGATCTTAAAAGTTTGAATTCTTCAGTTCCTCCCAATTATCGAGTCATTTTAAATGCTTAACCTTTTCTTTCAAGCCTGTGTAAGCATGCCTGTAACCTTATTGGTACTTTAAATGATTTATAGTAGAAGAAATCTTTATACATTTACTCTTGGTGGATATGAAGTTTCGACTTTCTAGAAAATACATTAAGCATTTCATTGTATCTTAATTCTGAATCATGGTTTAAAAGTTTTACAGAAATGAAGACTCTTAAAGTTTCTTTTCACTGTTATACTGTCATATATTTAGCAGTGTTTTTTCTTCCAGATGTTTAGCATTGTGGGTTATTCATATATTTAGTTTTTACCCCTTCCTATTTCGCCTTTGATTCCTATTTAGATTATTAAACCTCTCTGTGATTTATCTTCTATCTTCCTTAGAACTCTTCACTGGTTTTATGGCCCCTTTGATGTCAGTCATCTCTTTATTTCATTTTATTTAGAAATTAGTTTTAGCTCATTAAGAGACTGGGACCAGTAGTGTCAGCATGTGTTGCCTAATACAGGGTGCTGTATAGCTATTCATATTTTCCTCGTAGTACTTGAAACTAGCCTTGCTGGACTGAATTTTAACAGACATTTGAGAAACTATCTGGTAGTGCTGTGGAATGTTGGTTCCTAGGAAATACTACCCAAAGTAACCTGGTGAGTTTGTTGCTTGTGATAGTAAGGGAGGACACCAGCTTTCCTGAGTTGGTAGAATCTCCTGGGACAAGATGGGTGTGTGTATGGGTGAAAAGAACACAGAGTTAGGAAGGAGAATGAAGTTGGAATATTTACTGAAGATTTGAAATCTTTAATGCAGGTATTTCAGTGTAGGAGCTTGATTAGAATTAGTAGAGGTTATGATGTTATAGTTTAGGATTGATAGACATAGTAAAGCAAGGATTTTGAGGTGAGATTTTTTTTTCCAGAATCTTGGAAAGTAAACAGTCATTTGCTACTATTTATTGAAAAGTTGAACAGTCTGATGTTTTATACGGGGGTTTTGGTGAAGTTCCTGGAATGAACAATGAAGTTATTTGCAGTTCTTATCTGCTTGGGCAAGAGTTTCCTGGAATAGTAAAGTGTGTTGTTGAAGACAGCTGAATGTGATGTTAATGTGGACTATAAACTCTGGGTGCAGATGGTTTCAGTTCTCGGTGCCCATTCAGAACCACAGTAAGTTTGAAAATCTGTTTGTAAAAAGTCTAATCCTTAGGCCTATCTACAAAGACGGTGCATTCTCTTGGTGAAGAGTTTGACTTTTTTTTTTCTCCCTCCTGAGGAATGAAGCCTAACTTCATTACTGAAACACCTAAGTAGTTGCTTGTATGTATGAGACTGCCTGCCAGTGCAGGAGACGTAGGTTTGATCCCTGGGTGGAGGAGATCCCCTGGAGAAGAGCATGGCAGCCCACTCCAGTATCTTTGCCTGGAGAATCCTGTGGACAGAGGACCCTGGTGGGCTACAGTCTGTGGGGTCACACACGAGTCTGCAGTATAGTAAGAAGAAATATACTTGGGCCTAAAGAGTTCAGTGCTTAATGGCTGTACTGTGTATGTGTGTGAGTGAGTGAGAGAGACTGATGGGTGTGTGAGAGAGAGAGAGGCAGGGAGGCAGCCAGCCATCCGGCTGCCCACTCCAACAGAGGGGTGGCCAGAGAGGGTGAAAGAAAACCAGGATGTTGTTATGTGGTCTCTGGAGATGTGGCTATAAAGAAATGGGGTCAGTACACAGAACCCTTCCATGCCTAAAAGGAGAAAGACCTGTTGGCCCCAGTGATGAATTTTCACTCAGCAGTTCTTATACATGCGCAAAAATACAGACTTTTCCCAGAACTATTTGCTCTGTCGTGATACTCTTCACATAAGGATTGCCTAGTGGGCACTTCTGTTTGCCGGGTAATTATTTGAAATTAAGAATATTTTCTTAGAAGTTATTTTACCATCTTGCCCCGCCATTACCCCATAAAAGTTATTTAATCTCTCATTTTGACTGTGATTGAGGAAAGTAGGTCATTGGTGTATAGCCAGCAATTTTATATATAGTGTGTATATTTGCTGCTCTTAATTTGGGAGAAAGTTAACATTCCTGGTAAAGAACCTGCCTGCAGTGCGAGAGGTCTGGGTTCATTCCCTGGGTTGGGAAGATCCCCTGGAGAAGGGAACAGCAACCCACTCCAGTATCCTGGCCTGGAGAATTCCACGGACAGAGGAGTCGGCAGACTGCAGGGGTTGCTGCAGTCTGTGGGGTTGCAGAGAGTCCGACAAGGTTGCTTTCACTTTCTTTCTTTACATTTGTTGAATGCCTACTGTGTGCTAGGCACATATATAGAAATTCTAATGTATTATCTCACATTCTTGTTAATTCCTTTCTTCCAAGTAAAAACTAAGATTGGTTTTCTCAACATTCTACTTCTCACTCTCCTTAATGTCTATATGAAGGAAAAAAGATTTGAACTTGAGTGAGGCTTATGCTCCCTTTCACCAAGTGGACATGCTATAAACCCTTCATTAACCAGAGCCAAACTTGTATGTAGTTAACATTTTACCACAGTTGTTAATTAAATATAGAATATGTTACCTCTTAGCTTTTGAGATTGTGACTGACTGAATAGGTAGTAAGCAATAATGAAGCAAAGAAGAGAGGATCTAAGCCCTTATTATCTAGAATCTTTAACTGGAATCCATTTAATTTCACCTAAAGGAGATACTTAGGAATTGTCATTTAAAAATATTTTTCTGTGTCCTTATAGGCAACCTTTTTTTGGTTACTGTTGTTTTTTTTTTTTTTTTTTTAATTATTTATTTATTTATTTATTTATTTTTTTGTATTTATTTATTTTTTTACACGAACTCCCAAACGGTACATTTTTGTTCTTCAGTTGTGTTCATCTAATTTAGTTCCTTACTTTTCTTGTTTCTGATATGTAAAGATTTCCTAAATAAGTAGAATTAGTAGACTAGGAAATGCTAGAGAGAAAACCTTGTGGAAAATACCAACATTGTAGCTATGGGGGTTAGTCAGGTGCACATTTTCTTCTGAATGTTTTGATTGAACTCTTACACCCTAGCCTCTACTATAGATCTTATAAAGTAAATTAAGTGTGCTTGTTAATTGACTGGTTGTTTATGCACCCTCCCTCTTAGTATTGGTATGTGAGCAGTTTCTAATTTTCCATTTAGCAAGTAATGTGGTATAGAGGATTAATTTTTTTTCCCCAAAAATCGCAAGAAGGCTTTTCCGATAGTTTTAAAACTTTGAGATCAACTGATACATGATTCATTCTTAGGAAGATCCTTCTGGGGAGTATTTTCTGTTATCTTTAAAACTAAGTGACTACTTTGTAAGAGTGTTTTTCCCCCCTAAACAGCCCTTTCTTCCCCAAAGAACAACTATCAAAAGATTGGAAGGTGCTGGCATTTTTAATGCCACTGTTGCTGAGGAAAGTTGGCCACTATCCAGTAGAATTTGTCTTACGAAAGCTTTAATGAAGTGTTAGTTTTAAAAACAAAGTGAAGCTATTATTGTATCACAAGTTATGAAATGACAAGATAACACATTCAGCTATCTAGTTCAGATGTTTATTGGAGAGAGAGGCTAGAAAGTTGCCTACACAGTTTTCCTTTTTTTAAACATCAAAAACAAATTCATATTTATCTTGGGCCAAGTATGGTAACAACATTCTCAGTGAATCTTGGATAAAAGTAGATGATTTTGTGAATTTGTGCTTCATATAAAAACATATAAACAATATAAAACATACAAAAAACAATACATAATTTATTTGGTAATTTTTAAATGTGATTTTTTTTTTTAAGGAGTGGAAGTTTTATTTTTCTAATAGCCATAGGAATGTGACCTTCTAAATATCTAAATGTGTATTTTACATGATTCTTTTCCTAAAATGCTTTTTTAACTTCCCTTCTATTGAAGTTAGGCAGTGGTTGGGAGAGTGAATGGTTAGCTGAACCTTACAGAATATCTTTATGCTAGTGAGGTCATTATTCATCACCATGTGACAAAGTCTTACCTTTTGAGTTATGTGGGCTAACATTCCTGTTCAGTTTATTTTGAAGTGATGTGGTATTATAGAAACTTGTATGTAATTTAGGTATAAAGTATAGTGTTGATTTAGAAATATACAATGAAGAAATATGACTTAATGCAGCACTTTTTTGGGGATATGAATGTGATGAGGGTAGGTAGAGACACAAAGAATTTTCAAATGTTTCTGTTGTTAAAGAGTTTTTAATATCGTGAAACTCAGGACTTTTCCATTTACATAGCTCACTTATCTTGGTAAATAAATCAGTTTAGAAGACCAGATTTTAGATTTCAGGATTGGTTGAACATAGCTTTTTAGACCAGTGGCTTTTCAACCTTTTTGGTCTCAGTATTAAAAAATTCTTTAATTTTCACAGTAATTTACTTAAAGATAACAAGTGTTGCAAATAAAACTATTTTCAAAAAATACAGTGAGAAGAGTAGCATTGTTTTCATATTTGCAAATCTCTTTAATGTCTATCTCAGTAGAAGACAGCTGGCTTTTCATAACTTTTATATTTCAGTCTATTGCAATATTATGTGAAATGTAATCTGAAAAACTCTATACTCATGAGAGAAAAGTTAAAAAGGCAAATATGTTTTTACTGTTATTGTAAAAATAGTTTTGACCTTAAGAACTCCCCCCTGGTGGCTCAGATGATAAAGAATCTATCTTCTATGCAGGAGACCTGGGTTTGATCTCTAGGTTGGAAAGATCCCCTGGAGAAGGGATCCTAATCCTGCCCTTGATCATCCTCTCTGTATTAGATATTCTTAGGGACTATGTGTGTTAAGCTGTAGTAACGTACTGAAATAGTAATTCTATTTCTCGAATCTACTTCTGGCTGTCTTCTGTGAAGAGCCTTGGAGCTATAGGCTTTGATTTTTAATGTTCCCCTCCTGCTTTTGGAAATGATAAGGCTTGCTAACAATAAGAATTTAGGCAAATTAATTAACATTTTGACTGTTTTCCTTATTTGTAAAAATGGGCAGAGCACTTTTTAACTACCAACTCATAAGTCTTTCATGAAAACCAAATTAGATAACTAAAGTTATATACAGTTGCTAATAGAATCTTTTATTAATAGAACTTAGCAGAAAGAATGCTACCTGAGGTATGCTCTAATTTTGCATTGCCTCTGCTTTATAAGTTACTCTAGAGAGTGACTTTTTTTTTTTTTAACTGCTCTCCTTTTTGTCCTGTCCAACACTTATGTGAATCTTCCTTCTTAGATCTAGGTCCTCCAAGGAAATGGAATTTTAAAACAAGAACAGTGAAACATCCTTTGTCTGCAAGTTTTCTTAGTTTCATACTTAAACTAATTAGAAACAAATAGGAAGATGCTACATAAACGATGTATATGAAAATAAGGACAACATAGTGTAGGGACTATATTCTCTAGGTAAAAGTAGAATAAGGAAAGAAAAAGGATTAGTATGTGCCTTATTTCTTAAAAGCTGGTTTTTATAACTCCTAGAAGAATGGAAATCTATTAAGCATCTGTGCGTGCATGCTAAGTCATTTCAGTTGTGTCTGACTCTTTGCCACCCCATGAACTGTAGCCCACCAGTATCCTCTGTCCATGGGATTCTCCAGGCAAGGATACTGGAGTGGGTTGCCGTGCCTTCCTTCAGGGGTTCTTCCCAACCCAGGGATCCAATCCACATCTCTTTGGTCTCCTCCATTGGTAGGTGAATTCTTTACCACTAGCGCCATCTGAGAAGCCCATTACGCACCCAGCCAATTCATATTTATTGAGTGAAGCAGTGTGTTAAGCCCTATTCTGGACATGTTAGTTCAGAGCGATGAACTTGGTAGGGTCTTACACTGCTTGGGTTCCAGCTGCCTCTTCTGCTGTAACCTTGAGCAAGTTTTTAAGTCGTCAGTGACAGCTTCTTTAGATATATAAAATTGGGATCATTTAAATAATATTATAGGGTTACTGTGATAGTTAAAAGAAATTAATGTAAATAAAGCACTAGAATAGATTGGCACATCATATTATTAACTACTTTTCCTATTACATAAAGTTGGGAAAGGATAATTTCCTTGATAATGTTAACTTCTGGTAGTCTCACAGAGATTTTATATTTTAAAAGGATTGATAAAAATTATATAATGTCAAAGGCTAATTTTGTCTCTTTGTTGTTGTTATCCAAAGCACGGTTTTTATTACTTTGGCTTGCACAAGAGGAGAAAATTGATTAAAGGCCAGATCTCTTAACAGTTAAAATATATTTTATCTAGTGAAAGTCACTCAGTCATGTTCAACTCTTTGTGACTCCATGGATTATACAGTCCATGGAATTCTCCAGGCCAGAATACTGGAGTGGGTAGCCTTTTCCTTCTCCAGGGGATCTTCCCAACCCAGGGATCAAACCCAGGTCTCCCTCATTGCAGTTGGATCCTTTACCAGCTGAGCCATAAGGGAAGCCCAGGAATACTGGCGTGGGTAGCCTCTCCCTTCTCCAGGGGAATCTTCCTGACCCAGGAATAGAACCGGGGTCTCCTGCATTGCAGGTAGATTCTTTACCAACGGAGCTCCCAGGGAAGCCCATATTTTACCTAAATGCACATTAATAATCTTAAGTACTTATTCCCACTGAATTTATTATAGGTGCCTTCTTACATGATAATGCTAGAGAAACTAGTGGGCAGGGAAATCTCATTTGTTGAGAGAAAAATTGTTCATTAATATCACTGGGTACTAGTTATTTTCTGTACATTCCTAATCATTTCCCAGTGTATAGGGAATGCATAAACTTGTGAGTTACCTGGTTAACCTTACAGATAATTGCTCATAATTTTCATGTTGAGACTGATTCATCTGGACAAGTCTTTCAGGTAGTTCTGGGTAAATCACGTTTTGGATCAAAACCAGTGTCAGGTTGAGTAGTAAACTATAACAGTTACTACATTCTTGAGCAATGATTATTGAGAGGTAAGAGGAGTCTTTTAATCAGTGAAAATCACTTTTAAATTTAATCCCTTCTGCTTACAGAAATAATAGAAAAAGAGTAGAAACCTTTTTTTTTTTTTTTTTCTTCACTAAGGATGTCAAGAGAGAGAGAAGTGCTAGTGCAGTGATCACACAAAAGGCAAACACACATTAGGGATCTGGGAAAAACTTGATGGTGTTATATCTCTGTGGTAAAAGAAGCCATATTTCTGGTAGCAGCTGGCACCACAAAGCAGAGTCTGTTTTGGACTCCTTGAGAAGCACTCTGATGCTCCTGGCACTTAAAAAAACTGTATTAAATCTAATGCACTCGCTCACAGTAATTAAATAATGGACCCGCCCCCCCACCATGTTTGAATAAAGTTAGAGTAAAATATATTCTGGAGTTCAGTAATTATGAGTTCATACCCATTTTACTGACTCTTACTACTCATGAGTTCTGGAGAACCTTGGTAGGTACTGTTAGGTTTTCTTTCCTATTGATTGCATACCTAATGACTTGGATTTTAATCATATATTCAGCTTGCTGTTATGGAAGCAATCATATAAGTGAACATGTGCTCAGGTGCCTAGGAGCTCACTATAAACCTTGTGCCAAAGCATGATAAAAACAAAAATTTATTTTCCAGCATCAGGTCAAATTATGTGATACTTATTTTTAATTTTTATATACAGTATATAAGAAAGCTTTCCTCAGTGATCAGTGCAAAGAAATAGAGGAAAACTATAGATGAGAAAGACTAGAGGTCTCATCAAGAAAATCAGAGATACCAAGGGAACTTTTCATACAAAGATGGGCACAATAAATGACAGAAGTGGTATGGACCTAACAGAAGCAGAAAGTATTAAGAAGAGGTGGCAGGAATACACAGAAGAGCTGTACAAAAGAGAGCTTCACAACCCAGATAATCACAATGGTGTGATCACTCACCTAGAGCCGGACATCCTGGAATGTGAAGTCAAGTGGGCCTTAGGAAGCATCACTATAAGCAAAACTAGTGGAGGTGGTGGAATTCCAGTTGAGCTATTTCAAATGCTGAAGGATGATGCTGTGAAAGTGCTGCACTCAATATGCCAGCAAATTTGGAAAACTCAGCAGTGGCCACAGGACTGGAAAAGGTCAGTTTTCATTCCAGTCCCAAAGAAAGGCAATGCCAAAGAATGCTCAAACTTCTCCAAGCCAGGCTTCAATAGTACATGAACCGTGAACTTCCAAATGTTCAAGCTGGATTTCTAAAAGGCAGAGGAGCCAGAGATCAAATTGCCAACATCTGCTGGATCATGGAAAAAGCAAGAGAGTTCCAGAAAAATATCTACTTCTGCTTTATTGACTATGCCAAAGCCTTTAACTGTGTGGATCACAACAAACTGTGGAAAATTCTGAAAGAGATGGGAATACCAGACCACCTGACCTGCCTCTTGAGAAATCTGTATGCAGATCAAGAAGCAACAGTTACAAATGGACATGGAACAACAAACTGGTTCCAAATAGGGAAAGGAGTATGTCAAGACTGTATATTGTCACCCTGTTTATTTAACTTATATGCAGAGAAACGCTGGGCTAGATGAAGCACAACTGGAATCAAGATTGCCGGGAGAAATATCAATAACCTCAGATATGCAGATGACACCACGCTTACAGCAGAAAGAGAAGATCTAAAGAGCCTCTTGATGAAAGTGAAAGAGGAGAGTGAAAAAGTTGGCTTACAGCTCAACATTCAGAAAACGAAGATCATGACAATCTGGTCCCATTACTTCATGGCAAATAGACGGGGAAACAATGACAGACTTTATTTTTTGGGAGGCTCCAAAATCACTGCATATGGTGACTGCAGCCATGAAATTAAAAGATGCTTGCTTCTTGGAAGGAATGTTATGACCAATCTAGATAGCATATTCAAAAGCAGAGACATGAGTTTGCCAACAAAGGTCCGTCTAGTCAAGGCTGTGGTTTTTCCAGTGGTCATGTATGAATGTGAGAGTTGGACTGTAAAGAAGCCTGAGCACCAAAGAATTGATGCTTTTGAGCTGTGGTGTTGAAGACTCTTGAGAGTCCCTTGGACTGCAAGGAGATCCAACCAGTCCATCCTAAAGGGAATCAGTCCTGAATATTCATTGGAAGGACTGATGCTGAAGCTTAAACTCCAATACTTTGGCCACTTGATGCGACGAACTGTTTCATTTGACCCTGATGCTGGGAAAGTTTGAAGGCAGGAGGAGAAGGGGATGACAGAGGATGAGATGTTTGGATGGCATCACCGACTGAATGGAAATGAGTTCGAGTAAACCCCGGGAGTTGTTGATGGACAGGGAGGCCTGGCATGCTGCGTGCATGGGATTGCAAAGAGTTGAAGGAGACTAAGCGACCGAACTGAACTAATATACAGTAATCAAATCTTAGTTGGTATCTACATATTTCAAGTAGTATTTGTTGTATAAGAATGAAATAAGAAAAAGTTTCTCAGTGGAATTTAACCTTATTTTAAAAAGATCACATTCACAGAGATAGGCTGATAAGATTATACAATAAAATTTTTGTTTAACTGGAATACTGAGTTTGGTTCTTTCCTTTTCTCTGGTTAAATTCTTTTGCAGTTTAAGAATGCTTTTTAAACCTGTGTAGAAATTTTATTACAGTTTGTTAGCACTCCATTTAGAAAGGAAAGTTCAAATCATATGCCTATTGCAGTTAAAAAATTGGTTACGTTAAAGTATTTTGGGTCACGTAGATGATTGCATGCTTGCAGAGTCTTCTGTGTGCAGTGTTTAAGAAGACAACTGAGGGTATAGTAGAAGCTCTGACTCATTTATCCCTCTGTAAGACTACTGATCGATGGTCGTGTTATGTTTAATAATAACCAGTGACTAGTAGTCTGGTCTTTAGTTTGATCTTCTTTTCCTACTAGTTGTTTTATGCCAGCTTTACTTGTAATTATATGATTTAACTGAATATTACCTAAACCAATAAAATTTCAGTGTATAAGGAGAGTTATTTCTGTGAAAACTTGGGAAGGAGTTGATAAAGGCTGATTGATATTTCTTTAAAAAAAATTATTTGGAATTAGATGTAAGGAAGACAGTGAAAAACCTGGAACATTCATACAAATCTCACAGTTGGGCATTGATTGCTTTTCAGGTGTTTCAGCTGTTCTCTTCAATTTAAAAGAAATCTTCTAGAAATTGTAGTGTCTGCGTTGGCACATGTGTTTATGTAAGAAATTCCAATCTTGACTTTTGTTTTATAGCAGAAGATTGGTAAGCACATTTGAATGTTTTAAGTTAAAATGCATAAGGTACATACGTGTAATTTTTTCCCTTTTGTGATTTATTGAATTACTGACTTGATTTGTGGAGTGGTCCTGAGTTAGTCCATGAATTCTTGTTTTTAGTGATGATCCCATCCTATCTGAGACATTTTTCTTAAATTCTCACTTGAAAGAAAGCAGTAGATTTGAAGCACTTTTTCAAAGTTTAACATGGATTTTGTAGTAAAATTGGAATATTTTGTGGTTCCATAGTTAGTACCACTTGTGGTTATAGCAACGGTCATAAAATTTTGCATTCTAGCTGTCTCCTTTAAGAAAACTTTGTAATTACCTAGGTTTCATTTCAGTTCAGTCACTCATTCGTGTCCGGCTCTTTGTGACCCCATGAATCGCAGCACGCCAGGCTTCCCTGTCCATCACCAACTCCCGGAGGAGTTCACTCAAACTCACATCCATGGAGTCGATGATGCCATCCAGCCATCTCATCCTCTGTCGTCCCCTTCCCCTCCTGCCCTCAATCCCTCCCAGCATGGTAACCCTCTAATGCCTCTTTTTAGCTTTGTTTCCTCCCACCCCCCAACACACACTTTAAAAATAGCAACAACAGAATGGCTTCCTTTAGAATTTTCTCTTCCCAAGGAATCATCTGATGCTTCTAAGGCAGACCTTTGAGCCAGTATAATGGTTTTGTATAGAGGTGTCAAAATAGTTCATTTTCTGATGGATTTTAGACTGAAACGTGAAACAGTTCAACAGTTATAGCTTGCTTGGAAAATTAAAAGGGTATTTCCTATTTATGTTTATCTTCTTCCCTTGGGGAGCTGAAAATACCTTATAAGAATTAATATCAACAAGACTGGCCTGCATTCGAGTCTGAGGAGGCACAGTGCCCGGAGAGGGCCCCAAAGCTGTTTTGCTGGCTGCCTGTTCTGGAGCAGCTGACTAACCAGCTGCAGAGCACATTGATCTGGTCATAATTGCTTTCATCCTGGAGCAGAGCACGTTAACACAATTTAAATCAAGAGCCACATTAGAAGATTCTGACCTTAGGATAACCTCTCATTTCCTACCTTTGAGAGAGGGAACAATTCCAGTCACTTCCCTAACTTCTAACCACAAAATAGCATGGGAACATATAGCCACATTTAAAGATTGTGACCTCTTGACTTTCTTTATCCTTTATACAGGTGGGTTCAGAACAGTAAAAGGAATAAGTCATAATGTACTATTTTTGTTGAGTAGAGAAATCGTCCCTCCCCTCTAAGTCAATTTTTTTTTTCTATTGAAATCTTCCTAGCTCATTCCTATAGATGCAGTATAGATAAAGTAGTAGACTTGAGACTGTGTTTGTAAACCCTCTCTTTTCCTTAAAAAAAAGCACAACAGAGTGATAGTTCTCTTGTTTGTTGGCAGACCACTGTTTCTTGATATATACAGTTTTGTGTGATTGCTTTCTTTTGATAAATCTCGGCCTCCCATTATTCTCTGAATACTCATACAGTCACTGTAGAGGTCTTATTGGGCTTTATTTTCTAGAGGTTTCAACTTTGTGCTGTAACTCACATGACAGCAAAGATAATTTCACATATGGAAAACTATAGATAAGAGAGGCTGAGAATTGTGAGCAGTTTCCAGTTCATAAACTGTAAAACCATTCTTCTCTCTCATTCATTATTGGGAGTGATATTATTATTGAAATAACCCTTAATTGGCTCTAATTCATTAAGTATAATTCAGTTTTTAAATGTCAGCTGTTAGAAATTCAAGTAGTCAAGTGCTTTTGGAGGATATATTGAGTTAGAACAGAATAAGAAACAATAGTAGAAATCATTAAAAATGTCATTCAATGAGACAGTCAACGGAAATGAGGTAAAAATATATTCAGGTGTTTTCGTAAATATTAAAATTTTGTTGACTTGTATATTTAAGGACCCCAGCTATCTAACCAGGGTCGCATCCTTTGTGTCAGTGATGACACTGAACCACCTCAAATCTTAGCTAAATTCTCATAGGACCAATGATACACAGTTCCATTTCTTAATGTCTGGAGTTGTGGGTACAATATATTCCTACTAGTGCAAAGCTAACTGAATTATATAAGGATCAAATTATTGGTCTTAGCCTTAACCAAATACTTTAAGCAAACATTAGTTACTAATAACTGACTTTTTTGGTGGGGCGATAGTGGAATTTAAAAAGTTTTTATAATTCCACTTTTTATTTTTCAGAGATTTTTACATTCTTCATTTCTGTTTATCCACTAGATGTACCAGATATCATATATTATTATAATATGTTAGATAATGGCTATGGTTTATTATACTTAGAACTAAGGAAGCTTTCCATGTGGATATTTATTTTGCTTTTCCTTATATGAAGGACTGAGTTATACTGCCCATAAAAGTGATGACAAAATTGACGAGCTATGTAGTAAGGGTGGAGAAGGCAATGGAAACCCACTGTAGTGTTCTTGCCTGGAAAATCCCATGGACGGGGGAGCCTGATGGGCTGCGGTCTGTGGGATCGCACAAAGTCGGACACGACTGAAGTGAGTTAGCAGCATGTGGTAAAGATAAGGGTAATGTCTGTGTTCCTGTAATAATGAGTGTGGCCTATTTTCTCTGATGGGATGTCTTAACTCTTGACAGTACTGTTCTCAAAAAGAGTTTATTATTTTAGTAACTTCACTTAAAAATACACTGACTAGGAAGGCTGGATATCTGTCGAAGGTTTGCTAGGGGCCTTTTGTCCTTCTCTTTGTCAGATATCTCTTCTCAGAGGTGTTAAAATATAACCAGGAATAGTTGAAATTTTTCCTAACCACTTGTGGAATTGAATCTGGAATTTATCTTTATGATTCTGCCCAGGGAGAAATGTTTGTAGGCCTATGGAAGGAGGAATATTACAGGTTTCCTGTAAATGTACTATTTATAGTATTATCTACTTTGTATGAACCTAGTTTATATTTAAAAGAAATATCAGATAAGATACCCTCATTAGGAAATAGTTTATTGAGCACATTTTGGTAGGATAGTAAGTAAAATCTGTTGAATTGCAGATAATTTGATATGACTAAAGTTGCTCTAAGTTATGATTTTTCTTTTATAAAAGATTATTACATTTGCTTTGATTTACTTTACTCAAGAATATTACTCAGTTTCACAAAAATTAAAAGGAAAGGCAGTTTGTATTTCCCTTGCAAACTGCACATGAACCAACTTATTTGTGTGGGGGTTAATGGAAAGAGCACATATGATTTGAATTTTGGCTTTATCAATGATTTAATTGGTGTAATGACTGAGTTACTTAAATTTTGAGCTTTTATTTTCTCACTTGTATAATGGGAATGATAACTAATACCTTTTTATCTCACAGAATTGTTCTAAGAAACAAGATGTGAAGACTGTAAACTCTATAAAGCTAGATACATAGCCATGTATAAAATTAAGTTTAATAATACACTGTTCATGAGGATGTGGAACAACTGGAACATACTTTGCTGGTGGGAATATAAAAATGGTGCAATCACTTTGGAAAACTGGACATTCCTTAGAAAGTTAAGCATACATCTACCATATGACCCTGCAAAAAAGATCTGTACAAAAATGTTCCTAGAAACATTCCTACTCCGGAAACAAACTGTGTTCCTTAACAGGCTAAAGAAGAGAAAGCGGTGTGACCCATTCAGTGGAATACTCTTCAGCAGTAAAAAGCAAACTGCTGGTACATGTGTGTTACTTGCTCTGTCATGTCCAACTCTTTGCAACCCTATGGACAGTAGCCTACAGGCTTCTCTGTGCATGGAATTCTCCAGGCAAGAATACTGGAGCTGGTAGCCATTCCCTTCTCCAGAGGGTCTTCCTGACCTAGGGATTGAACCCAGGTCTCCTGCATTGCAGGCAGATTGTTTGCTGTCTTAGCCACCAGGGAGTCCTGTATCTATCCTTACCTGCTCAGTAGCTAAGTCATGTTTTGTGACCCCGTGGACTGTAGCCTGCCAGGCTCCTCTGTCCGTGGGATTTTCCAGGCAAGAATAATGGCATGGGTTACTATACTCCAGTGGATCTTTCTGACCCAAGGATCGAACCCGTGACTGCTGCATCTCCTGCATTGGCTGGCGGATTCCTTTACCACTGAGCCTCGTGGGAAGCCTGGTGCATAAAATGTGGATCAATTTCACAGTCACTGTGCTGAGTAAAGGAGTCATGTGTTGTAAGAGTGTATATTCTCACGTGTTTCAGTTTACATGGAATTCTAAAGAATGTGCTACCTCCAGGGGCTTACAGACAGGAAGCTAATGGAAATCTTTGATCACCTTTCCAGCACTGTGAGCTCTCTTTCAGTGTACAAAGTTCAAAAAAGCCCTGTTTACTTTAAGTCACGATCTCTAGAACAAGTAGCCCCTCGTGGAACCCTAGGATTCTGTGGAACCCCAATTGAAAAAGTGTACTGGCCATGCTAATTATAATAATGCTCATTGATACTGATTGATTTATTTCCTTTCAAAACTGAAAATGATGTGAGCTTTTATTAGATGCATAGATCTGTGTCTGTCAGTCACTTCTGTAATTGTCTTTATCCCCTCAAATATTTTTTGGATGTGAATAACTTGTGAGTTACTAATTATAAATGTCTGAGGGCTGACTCCTTTCATTAAAGCGCCTGGGATACTGGAATGATACATCTAGAATGTCTGATTTATAATGTGGAAATAATTTTTGTATCCAACTTTCCACCCCCACCCTTCCCCCCTGCAGCAGTACATGAGAGGAAAACTGAATTTATCAAAAGACTGAAACTGCTTTTCTAGTTAGTTTCCTCCTTAATGTTGTCACCACTGTAGGCTACTTTGGTCTGTTTGCTTTCTGAAATAGAAAAGTAGTATGTGATTAGAGCAAGATCAACAAGCTACAGTCCTGCAGCTAAGAATGGCTTTACTTTTTTAAAGGTTGCTCTTAAAAAATTTGGCAGATACTATATGTGGTCCACAAAGCCTAAACTATTTTCTATTGGGTAATACGCAGATAAAGTTTGCTGGCATCTGAACTAGAGACTCCTCTAATGTATAGTTATTTTCAGTTATTTTGAAAGTATGCTATAAATATTTTGTTTGTTTTGATGTGAGGTGGTCCAGTGGTCAAGAATCCACCTTCCAATGCCGGGTGGGGGATGGTGGTCTCTCCCTGGTTGGGGAACTAATCCTGGGTGCCACAACTACTGAGCCCTCATGTCTCAGATAGAGAGCCCACGTGCTCTGGAGCCTGCATGGTGCAATTAAAGCCTGACACAGCCAAACGTAAATAAGTAAATGACAAAACAAGCAAACCCCTGTACCCTATTGCTTCCCATCCTTCACTACTCATGCCTTTGCTCTCTGAATGTTAAATGATACTGTTTAGCTCACTAGTTTGAAATGAAGTCAGGTTAATCTTGATGCTTTTTCTGGAGAAAGATATTTGTTGAGTAAATAATAGGGTAAACAAAGCTATAAGAAAAATAAAAGTAGAAATTTAAGAGACCAAAATACTTATATGTACTCTAAAAACTATTGTAACAGCAGGTGACAATGAAAAAGTTATTAATCAAAGTATATTCTGAGTATGATTCTTACAATAAGTCTTAAAAGTCCTTGAAAGAATTCAGGAAGTCATAGTTTATAGCATTTTTTCCTTAGTGGTTTATATAGTGATGCTGTGTTCTACGTAAACAACAACATAGTTGATGGCTTCTTAGATTTGGTGAAATGGCTTATGTTTGAAATGATGTATCCTTAAGTCAGTTATTCCAGAGATGCAGAACATTTCAAGCAATGAAAATATTAGATTAAGATTTGGTTTAAAAGAAAAAGCTACTAACGTCTGAAAGTAATGAAATAGCAAGCTGGAATCAAGATTGCCAGGAGAAATATCAATAACCTCAGATAGGCGGATGACTCCACCCTTATGGCAGAAAGTGAAGAGGAACTAAAAAGCCTCTTGATGAAAGTGAAAGTGGAGAGCGAAAAAGTTGGCTTAAAGCTCAACATTGAGAAAACGAAGATCATGGCATCCGGTCCCATCACTTCATGGGAAATAGATGGGGAAACAGTGGAAACAGTGTCAGACTTTATTTTTTGGGCTCCAAAATCACTGCAGATGGTGACTGCAGCCATGAAATTAAAAGACGCTTACTCCTTGGAAGAAAAGTTATGACCAACCTGGATAGTATATTCAAAAGAAGAGACATTACTTTGCCGACTAGTCAAGGCTATGGTTTTTCCAGTGGTCACGTATGGATGTGAGGGTTGAACTGTGAAGAAGGCTGAGCGCCGAAGAATTGATGCTTTTGAAGTGTGGTGTTGGAGAAGACTCTTGAGAGTCCCTTGGACTGCAAGGAGATCCAACCAGTCCATTCTGAAGGAGATCAGCCCTGGGATTTCTTTGGAAGGAATGATGCTGAAGCTGAAACTCCAGTACTTTGGCCACCTCATGAGAAGAGTTGACTCACTGAAAAGACTCTGATGCTGGGAGGGATTGGGGGCAGGAGAGGGGTGACAGAGGATGAGATGGCTGGATGGCATCACTGACTCGATGGACCTGAGTCTGAACTCCAGGAGTTGGTGACGGACAGGGAGGCCTGGCGTGCTGCGATTCATGGGGTCGCAAAGAGTCGGACCTGACTGAGCAACTGAACTGAATGAAATAGCATTTATCTAAAATTTTAGCAATTCAGACCTTTCATTAATCCACATTAATCTTTTCCTTTGATTTTTGAATAGGTGAGAGTTCAAAATTTATTGTTGTTGTTCAGTTGCTGAGTCGTGTCCCACTCTTTGGGAACCTGTGAACTGCAACATGCCAGGCTTCTCTGTCCTTCACTATCTCCAGGGGTTTGTTCAAATTCATGTCCATTGAGTCAGTGTCATCCATCCAGCTGTCTCATCCTCTGTCAATCCCTTCTCCTCTTGCCCTCAATCTTTCCCAGCATCAGGGTCTTTTCTACAAGAGAAGACCTAATGAATCAGCTCTTCACATAAGGTGGCCAAAGTATTCTAGCTTCAGCATCAGTCCTTCCAGTGAATATTCAGGGTTGATTTCCTTTAGGATTGACTGGTTTGATCTCCTTGCTGTCCCAGGGCCTCTGAGGAGCCTTCTCCAGCACCACAATTGGAAAACATCAGTTCCTTGGCACTCAGCTTTCTTTATAGTCCAACTCTCATATCCATATATGACTACTGGGAAAACCATAGCTTTGACTACACAGACCATTGTCGGCAAAAAATTGTCTCTGGTTTTTAATGTGGTGTGGTTGCAGTCACCATCTATAGTGATTTTGGATCCCCAAAAAAAGAAAATCAATCTTTCCACTTTTTCCCCTTCTATTTGCCAAGCAGTGATGGGACCAAATGCCATGATCTTCATTTTTTGAATGTTGCATTTTAAGCCAGCTTTTTCACTCTCCTCTTTCACTTTCATCAAGAGGCTCTTTAGTTCTTCACTTTCTGCCATTAGGGTGGTGTCATCTGTGTATCTGAGGTTGTTGACATTTCTCCCAGCAATCTTGATTCCTGCTTATGCTTCATCCAGCCTGGTATTTCGCATGATATACTCTGCATATAAGTTAAATAAGCAGGATGACAGTATACAGCCTTGATGTACTCCTTTCTCAATTTGGAACCAGTCTGTTCTTTGTCTGGTTCTAACTGTTGCTTCTTGACCTGCATACAGATTTCTCAGGAGGCAGATAAGGTGGTCTGGTATTCCCATGTCTTCAAGAATTTTCCACAGTTTGTTGTGATCCACACAGTCAAAGGCTTTGGCATAGTGAATGAAGCAGAAGTAGATGTTTTTCTGGAATTTTCTTGCTTTTTTGATGATCCAGTGGATGTTGGCAATTTGATCTCTTGTTCCTCTGTGTTTTCTAAATCCAGCTTGTATATCTGGAAGTTCTTGGTTCAGATACTGCTGAAGCCTAGCTTGAAGGATTTTGAGCATAATCTTGCTAGCCTGTTAAATAAGGGCAATTGTTCGGTAGGTTGAACATTCTTTGGCATTGGAATGAAAACTGAGCTTTTCCAGTCCCATGACCACTGCTGAGTTTTCCAAATTTGCTGGCATATTGAGTGCAGCATTTTCACAGCATCATCTTTTAGGATTTGAAATAGCGCAACTGGGCCTCTGCTACCTTTGTTTGTAATGATGTTTCCTTAAGGCCCACTTGACTTTGTATTCCAGGATGTCTGGCTCTAGGTGAGTGATCACACAATTGTGGTTACCTAAGTCATTAAGATCTTTTTTGTATAGTTCTTCTGTGTATTGCCACCTCTTCTTAATATCTTCTGCTTCTGTTAGGTCCATACTGTTTCTGTCCTTTCTTGTGCCCATCTTTGCATGGAATGTTCCCGTGATAGCTCTAATTTTCTTGAAGAGATCTTTAATCTTTCCCATTCTATTGTTTTCCTCTATTTCTTTGCATTAGTCACTTAAGAAAGCTTTCTCATCTCTCCTTGCCATGTCTGGGACTAAAATTTGTATGTAGACATTAAATTTGACCCTTCAGAGTTTTGCTGAACTCTTTGAGATTCTGATTTTGTTTTTTGAAGTCTATATGTTGCCTAATTTATGGAGTACAGAAATGGTGATTGGTTTAAAATTTGGGTTTTAAAATAGATCCCTTCACTTTGGTCTCTATTATTTAATTTCCTCACAAGTCATGAGAAGGCTCAAATAGCTTTATTCAGCTAGAGTTTTGTAATTCTGAATATGTGAAGAATATTAGACATTTTATATTCTAAACATTTAGAATGGAGAAGTAAAATTACAGGTGGTACTGCCACTGAGCTGTTTTCCGTCAGGTTCAGGCTCTGCCTTCTAAACTTTGCTTTGTTGTGTGTATTCCCCTTTTACCTGCTGGCTCCCTGTCACATTCTGCCAGTAGGAGATAGCAGTGGGAGACAGTCAGGCAAAAAGGAGGGGCAGAGGACTTGCTTCTCCTGGTTTGCATTTCTTCCTGTCTGTGTCTCCACAGAGATAGGACTCCACTAGGGCAGAAGGAGGAGTGGCCGAGGGCTCCTATTTGCATCTTTCGGGGGCCCTCCTTCAGGTTCTTGGTGTGTTTCAAAGAATGCTTTCTTTCAGAGATTGGTCCCAGGTTCGTAGGGTTTCTCTAGGCCTTTGAGGTTTAATAATTCCAGGTTTGCTTTGTTTCTTTCAGTTCTGGGGGTCATAGCTGCTCCTTCAGATCCTATCAGTCTGTGTCCTCTTTTTGCCTTTTCAGTTCTCCAGTTCCTGATTAACAACTTAAATTGAATTCTCTCTGTTAAAATTACTGTTGTCCTTTCTGTTTTTTGATTGATTCCTGAGCAATACACTGGTCAAAATCATAGGTCTTTGCAAATTAAAGTCCTGGAGGTCAAGTTAGGCTACTCTTCATTTAGTAGTTATTGAGCCTGTGCAGTCAGTCTGCCAGGCCTTTCTTTGTTCTCTTTGTCCACTATCAGATGTCCTCAATTGCGGTCCCAGAGCTGCTTGAGAAGCATCATTATCGCACTTCATTATTGTTGTTTGCTTTTCTTTATTTCTGACTTAAAGGCCAGTCCTTAGTTCCTAACGCAGGATTTGTATATACTGGATGCTTAGTTAGTATTTTAAATAATGAACGTGCTTTTAGATAATGGTTGCAAAGGGCAGGAGTCATGATAAAAATTATCTGTTGAAGGGAAGGATCTTATTTTGATTATTATTGGCATCTGAAGCTCCTCAGATATTGAGGAGTTTAAACCAAATATTAGTATGACATGAGGGATTATATGCTACCCCTCCAAAAGACACATACTTCAAGCCTGGTTGGACCTTTCTGATTCAGTTGTTCTAATCTAGTTGTTCATGAGATTGAATATGCCTAGTTCTTAATAGCACATCTTCACCAACTGTTACACAGCTCGGTTCCAGTTAAGAATCCAAGTCATGATACCTTTTCAGGTTATGAGGCCTAGCATGTCTCACTTTGATTAAACCTTCAAGCTTGCCCTTCCACCTTCATTATATTCAGATTGAGCCCTATTCAGTGTACTTTCATCATTATTATGTAAGTGTATGCTTAATACAGGGTAGCCCAGAGAGTTTCCAGGTCTTCTAGTTAAGTTGATTACAATATACTTCCCTCTCCAGTATATGGTATGATTATCTTGGTCTACATCAATCCCAATTCTAAACTCTTGCCTCCATTGTGATACACCTTGTCATAATACCCTTTAATGCAAGTTACCTTCCTCTCAGTTTAAATCAAACAATTTAAATCTATAGTTACTATTTTCCAAAATGAGAGTTTTGGGGAAATCTTTCTTTTCCTGTTGTATTTCCTTTTTAGTGGAGGATCTGTTGAGCAGCTTGTGTGCTTAATCCACTCAGTCATGTCCGACTCTTGCGACCGCATATGCTAGAGCCTGCCAGGCTCCTCTGTCCATGGGATTCTCCAGGCAGGAATACTGGAGTGGGTTGCCATTTCCTTGTCCAGGGGATCTTTCCAACTCAGGGATCGGAACCAGGTCTCTGCACTGCAGTCAGACTCCTTTACCGACTGAACTGAGCAGCTTAACTATGGACAATTTGAATGTTTTAGCAATACTGACATTTTGTGGGGAAAGTAAATATTTCCTTGAAATGTCTTAATGCTTGTTAAGGAATATATATATATATTTCCCAGTCTTTGGAAATTTTGAGGTGATTTGGTTTGCATTTGATCTTTTCTTTATATGCTGTTTGAATTTTATATTGTTAAATCATTTAAAAATCAATTAATGGGAGTTCGTGTATACCCGTGGCAGATTCATGTCAATGTATGCCAAAACCAATAGAGTACTGTAAAGTAAAATAAAGTAAAACGGAAGCTCAAAAAAAAAAATTATGTTGGTTATTTCTAATCTTGAGTTTTTAATGCATAATAGTATGTTACTATTACATTTGATGTTGTCTCCAAATGCTAAGACATTGTGAAATTGTGAAAAATGTTCACACATAGTCTGACTTTCCTCTTGGGAATATGGTGGGAATTCCTGCCTGCTTAAAAAGATTAGGCGTGTCCATGTGATTTGACTTAGCTAGTGAAGAATGAGTAAAAGTGGCACTCTAGATGGAAGCTTTAAGAGATGGCATTAAGTGTATTCTTTGTCATACTCTTTGTTTCCTTCCTGTGGTAGCTTCAGCTTTGGATTGGTCCTTGAAGAGTTGGAGCAGAGCCCCAGTCCACTCTCAAGGGACATAGAGCGTGAAAGAATAAAGTCTTAGTTATTTTAAGCCATCAAGCTTTGTTTGTTACAGTAGCACAACCTAGTTAAACCGTATACTTTTTTGTAGTAACAACATTTATTTCACCGTTGTTCTCCCAGGTTGTATGTGTCTTTTGAAGTTTAGCCTAAGTGTTTGTAATAATAAGTATAAGTTATAAAGCGAATCTACTGGGATGATTAGCTGGGTGCTTTATTTGTGTGCAGAATAGTACAGTGACAAGTAATAGAATGTTGGTGGGCCAGGAATGGAAGAGAAGACAAGAACGGGAAGACACATCTTCTAAAAAAGACCAGATTTCATACCCGGTAACTTTAAATACAGTTCAGTTGTTTCCGGAAAAGAAATTTTTTAATCCATCTGATAGTTTGGAAACTCAGTTTTGAAAGCTCACCTGTTAAGTGACTAGTCTAAGAATATACAGCTATTCAGTGGTAGGACTAGAAAAAAGAAATCAGCCTTATTGACTCTAGCCTTCTGTACTTTTTATAATTAAGAGATTTTGCTTATTCTCTTGAGATTTTTGATCCATTACGCTTCTCATTCCTTACTTTTCCCCTCTAAATGTATTAACATTTTTAACCACCTTGCTCAGAATAATGCTAATCATAATTATTGGATCGTGATTTTCCTCTCTGGACTGTGCATGATCTGCTTATCTAGTGTGTGTATATTTATATACATCAATAAAATAGTATCTGTCAATCCAGTTTCTCGAACCTTTCTAGTAACTTGCATCTTCCTATGTGTTCTCCTTGCCTCTCCCTAAATGGTAACTGTCATCCTGAACTTTGTATTTTAATCTTCTACATTTTATAAAGGTTTTATCATATGTATGTTTACCTGAACAATATATTTTGTATGTTTTTTTTTTTGTTTTTGTTTAAAAAAATACACTAAATGTAGTCTTTTGGACTTGCTTTCTCGGTTAAATATCACTAACATTCATTCTTACTGCATGTGCTTTCAGTTCACTCATTTGACCGCTGTGTAGTCTTTCTGCAAGTTTACCATCATTTGTCCATTTTCCTGTCTGTAGACATTTGTGTTATTTCCAGTGTTATGCTGTTATAGACTTTCTGCGATGAGTACTTCTGTTCATATGTCTGTTAAACTTTTCTCTTGGATATGTACCAAGGGTAAGAACAGCAGGATCACAGGATATTCAGTGTTTAACTTTACAAGATGGTCCCTAATAAATTAATTTCTGCTGTTGTAATAATGCTGTTCACTTACAGTGGTTGGTTGTTTTTTTTTTTAACCCTTGACAGACTACCAGAGGTTTTTCTATCTTATAACTTTTCTGAAAGAACCAGGGAGAATAATAATGGTGCTTGTTGCAGTGATTTAGATAACAAATTATGGTGGTTTAAACTAAGACCTGGCAGTAGAAATAGAGAAAAGAGGGTGAGATTGAGAAATGTGAGGGATATAAAAGGAACATGATCTAACCTGATGATCATATTGGATACTGCTGTTGAAGGAGTGGAAAGGGTAAAGAATGACTTGAGTTTCTAGTTTGTGTGTGAGTCAAAGATGTAAATAAAGTTACCTTTTCTGACCTTGTAGTTAAAAAGTGCTCAGATCAACTTTTCTTTAGTTTCTCTACCATCATTTTCTGATTTTAAAAAATAAAGCATTTTACCTCAAGAGATTTGGTAGGATACTGTTTTTTTCTGTACTAATGCTTAGAAAACAAACTACATCAAGAATAATTTGAAACTGTGGTTCTAATGGCACCCCACTCCAGTACTCTTGCCTGGAAAATCCCATGGGCAGAGGAGCCTGGTAGGCTGCAGTCCTTGGGGTCGCTAAGAGTCGGACACGACTAAGCGACTTCACTTTGACTTTTCACTTTCATGCATTGGAGAAGGAAATGGCAACCCACTCCAGTGTTCTTGCCTGGAGAATCCCAGGGACTGGGGAGCCTGGTGGGCTGCCATCTATGGGGTCGCACAGAGTCGGACACAACTGAAGCGACTTAGCAGCAGCAGCAGTGGTTCTAATATTATCAGTCAGTTCGCTTCAGTTGCTCAGTCATGTCTGACTCTTTTGCAACCCCACGGACTATAGCATGACAGACCTCCCTGTGCTTCACCATCTCCTGGAGCTTGCTCAGACTCAGGTTCATCAAGTCGGTGATGCCATCCAACCATCTCGTCCTCTGTTGACCCTTTCTCCTCCTGCCTTCAGTTTTTCCCAATCAGGGTCTTTTCCAGTGAGTCAGTTCTTCGCATCAGGTGGCCAAAGTATTGGAGCTGCAGCTTCAACATCAGTCTTTCCAATGAATATTCAGGACTGATTTCCTTGACGATGGACTGGTTGGATCTTCTTGCAATCCAAGGGTCTCTCAAGAGTCTTCTCCAACACCATAGTTCAAAAGCATAAATTATTTTTCAGTGCTTAGCTTTCCTTATAGTCCAACTCTCACATCAAAACCATGGCTTTGACTAGATGGACCTTTGTCGGCAAAGTAACGTCTGTGTTTTTTAATATGCTGTTTAGGTTTGTTATAGCTTTCCTTCCAAGGAGCAAGTGTCTTTTAATTACATGGCTGCAGTCACCATCTGCAGTGATTTTGGAGTCCAAGAAAATAAAGTCTGTCACTGTTTCCATTGTTTCTCTATCTGTTTGCCATGAAGTGATGAGACTGGATGCCATGATCTTTATTTTTTGAATGTTGAGTTTTTAGCCAGCTTTTTCACGCTCCTCTTTCACTTTCATCACGAGGCTCTTCAGTTCCTCTTTGCTTTCTGCCGTAAGGGTGGTGTCATCTGTGTATCTGAGCTTATTGATATTTCTCCTGACAATGTTGATTCCAGTTGTGCTTCATCCAGCCCAGGATTTCACATGATGAACTCTGCATAGAAGTTAAATAAGCAGGGTGACAGTATATAGCCTTGATGTACTCTTATCCCAATTTGCATCCAGTATGTTGTTCCATGTCTGGTTCTTACTGTTGCTTCTTGCCCTGTACACAGGCTTCTCAGGAGGCAGGTCAGATGGTCTGGATTCCCATCTGTTTAAGAATTTTTCAGTTTGTTGTGATCCATGCAGTCAAAGGCTTTGACATAGTCAATGAAGTAGAAGTAGATGCTTTTCTGGAATTCTCTTTGCTTTTTCTGTGGTCCAACAGATGTTGGCAATTTGATCTTTGGTTCCTCTGCCTTTTGTAAATCCAGCTTGAACATTTGGAAGGTCTCGGTTCATGTACTGTTGAAGCCTAATTTGGAGAATTTTGAGCATTACTTTGCTAGCGTGTGAGGTGAGTGCAGTTGTGTCATAGTTTGAACAGTAGTTCACTTTATTTTTTTTTTAATTGAAAATATGACAGCATATTTATAGGAGATTTGGAAAATATAGAACAAAGTTATATATAGTTCCATCATATATTACAATTATTTTTTAAGTAGATGATTTAAGATTCTTAGTTGGATTTTAATATAAAACTCTGAAAAATTAATAGAATGCATATACAGAAAAGTAGTGGAAGAATATAGTAGGCCTGAAAAGCACTGTGTGGCAATTCAGCGTAATTAAGATTTATATAATTTTCACAAAGTAGTGTGCAAATTCTTTTCACAATCACATAGACTATAAGCCAGGAGACATTGGAACATATCCAGGGACATAAAACAAGGTGCAAAAATTTCATGGCCTAAAGGAAATCATACAGAACCTTTTATTAGTGTGAAATTATGTTAGGAATCAGTATCAGAAGATATTTGAAAATAACCCACATATTTTCAAATGAACATTTCACTCTTCATGAAATAAATATGATAGGTACTACACAGAAGCTGTAAAATCCCAGTGTTTACTTTATTGTTTACAAGTGGTAGATCTCAAAGGACTAAGTAATTTGAAGCTCAGAATAATTAAGTCTACTATAACCTTCCTGTGGTTGTACTCTGAGAAATACAGTACTTATATGCAAACCCAAGATCAGGTGATATAAAATGGTAATCTGAATTGCATTCTTTGTTTTTTAATTACAGTGGAGAAATTTAATTTTTTTTAGAGTAGCAATGGTTTACTAGCTACAGAGATGATGATTGATTTCAAGTGTCGGAGATAATTGGCGGAGCAAGTGTTTTAAGAGCAGCTCTTTGTATCTTTAAAGAACTCCTGGTTTTATAATTTATTTTCAAGTTTTTGTTTAAATCACAGAGAATTTGGTTCAACAAATCTAGCTGAAATGAATAATTAAGAGAATTTGATTTACTTACAAAGAAATAAACATTAATGAGATAATACATTTTTCAGATACCATTTTATTTCCACATCTTGGCTGCTGTTTTGATGGGCCTTTTCCTTTTTGTATATAACCATTTGTGTATCAAAATGAGGCACTACCTCAAGTGATTACAATTGCTCTTTTGGTTCTGCTCTGAGTAAGACCATTATTGTCAAAAGCATCAGATGACATTTCTTAATAGATGACTTTCTGAATTCACTGAAACTGAACAGCTGTTTCAAACAAATGCCCTTTCTGTGAGGATTTTTCATCTGCAAATCAGTTGATGGTTACTCATGATGGAAGTATCTACATTTTGAGTGATTTTTAAATTGGGTTTTAATCACATTTTTTATTTTAACTTATTTCCCATCAGAATATGTATCAATAATGCATGTTTAAAGAAAATAATTAAAATAACTTTCTTTTATTGTTGTTGTTAGTCGCTAAGTCATGTCTGACTCTGGCTTCCACTGAGCGATCAGGGAAGAATGGTGGTGAAGAATCTGCCTGCCAATGCAGGAGACACAGGTTTGATCCCTGGTTCAGGAAGATCTCCTGGAGGAAGAAATGGCAGCCCACTCACCTCTCCGTGCCCGGGCAGTCCAGAGACAGAGGAGCCTGGTGGGCTACAGTCATGGGCTGCGAAGAGCTGGACACAACTTCGTGACTAAACAACAGCAACAGCAAAATCACTTTTAGAGGAAACCTGTTACCATCTAGGACATGAAGGATCTGGGGGGTTATTTATGCCAGCCAGTGTACTGATCCTCGGCATGGAGACGCCCGGTAGAGACTCCTGGGTGACTGCCTTGTATTTCATCTAAGTGTGTGCGTGCTCAGTCGTGTCCAGCTCGTCACGATCCCACAGATTGTAGCTCGCCAGGCCTCCCTGTCAATGGGCGCCTCCAGGCAAGAGTACTGGAGTGCGTGGCCATTTCCTTCTCCAGTTCTTTCTCACCCAAGGATCAGACCCAGGTCTCCTGCACTGAAGGCAGATTCTTTACCATCTGAGCCACCAGGGATCATGTACCTATAAGGGTTCCAGTATAATGAACAAAATGTGTTGATCTTTACAACCGTAATAAAGTTAGCCAGTCAAATTAAATTTCACATATGTCACAGTTTGACTATCCTCTTGGTTGAATAAATTGCTTGGCTTTTCGTAACAATTATAAAAATGATTAATGTATTAACCTAGAGTTACTCACTTGCTGTACTACAACTTCATTGTTCTGAAAATGATATGACACCTTCCCAAGCTAAGTTTCTTATGGGCAGAGTTCATATCTTATTTATCTTTCTGCTTCATATTGCCTGGGACATGATAGGGCCTCTTTGTGAATGTTTGTTGAATGAAAGAATAAAACATTTTAACTTAAGGGTAAATCTTAAGCAAATCAAAATGACAGTGATCTAAAACTTTTGCCAGGTGATAGATTGACTTTAGATAGGACAAAGATTTTGAGTTATAAAAGATGACTTGTCTCTATTATTTGCTTTTATTCACTGATTCATTCATTCAAATGAATGATGGATGCCTATTGAATGCCAGGTTTTGGGCTAAATGCTAGATTGTACTAAATAAAACGATTGACAAAACATTAAGTCCTTATTCTCAAGGAGATTAAATTCTAGTGGAGGTTATCAGTAATAAACCAGTATTTAGAATGTCAAGCAGTAGGCAATTCAGTTCAGTTCAGTTTGGTTGCTCAGTCGTGTCTGACTCTTTGCGACCCCATGAACCACGGCATGCCAGGCCTCCCTGTCCTTCACCAACTCCCAGAGTCTACCCAAACCCATGTCCATAGAGTCAGTGATGCCATCCGACCATCTCATCCTCTGTCTTCCCCTTCTCCTCCTGCCCTCAATCTTTCCCATCATCAGGGCCTTTTCAAATGAGTCAGCTCTTTGCATCAAGTGGCCAGAGTGTTGGAGTTTCACCTTCAACATCAGTCCTTCCAGTGAACAGCCAGGACTGATCTCCTTTAGGATGGACTAGTTGGATCTCCTTGCAGTCCAAGGTACTCTCGAGTCTTCTCCAACACCACAGTTCAAAAGCATCAATTCTTCGGCACTCAGCTTTCTTTATAGTCCAACTCTCACATCCATACATGACCACTGGAAAAACCATAGCCTTGACTAGACAGACCTTTGTTGGCAAAGTAATGTCTCTGCTTTTGAATATGCTGTCTAGTTTGGTCATAACTTTCCTTCCAAGGAGTAAGCGTCTTAATTTCATGGCGGCAATCACCATCTGCAGTGATTTTTGAGCCAAAAATATAAAGTCTGTCACTGTTTTCCATTGTTTCCCCATCTATTTGCCATGAAGTGATGGGACCAGATGCCATGATCTTAGTTTTCTAAATGTTGAGTTTTAAGCCAGCTTTTTCACTCTCCTCTTTCACTTCATCACGAGGCTTTTTAGTTCCTCTTCACTTTCTGCCATAAGGGTGGTGTCATCAGCATATCTGAGGTTGTTGATATTTCTCCC
>SJYX01007229.1:130871-155700 GCA_006410675.1 Oreotragus oreotragus | reverse complement strand
GAGACAGGAGTACTGGAGTGGGGTGCCATCGCCTTCTCCAAGTATAGCTTTGTAGATATTAACAATAACATTTTATAGTATTTTACACTTGTCCTATAGGGAATCAAATCAAAAATGTTTATTATACATATGTAAATCAATCAAATTTTAATTTAATTGAAACTATTATTCTATAGCAAATTGGAACAGATAGCTGACATTTTCTGTGATGTGTCAAAAGATTTTCAAGACTTGAAATCTATGAATTGTAAGAGAGGAAAACTTATTTACCCTCTACCCTTCCAAGGTCTTGGTTGATACACCCATGTAATAAAATACAGATTAACAAACAGAATTTTAAGAACATGTATGCCTTCTGTATACACTGGAGATACCCAGTAACTCCCTGAAATGGTCCAAGCCACCACTTTAAATATTATCTCCAGAGAAAGACAAAAGAAGGTGTTGGGGAGGGGTGAGAAGCCAAGGAAAATATTTTGGGGTGGCAAATACTGCTTCCCTTTAGATTATAACTACCTGCAATTTCAAAATATTTTTTTTTTCCTTTTAGAAGAATTAAGACAATTCCAACCAAGCACAATCCCCCATTTTAAGTCATTTCTGGCATAATATTTTATTTTAATTAGAATAGCTCTCAGAATAATTTCTGGAAGTTAGAAAAAATGTATTTAAAAATAAAGTCCAAACTGTTGCTGGATTAATCACATGGAACTATTCTATTACATACAATTTCACATACTATAGCCCTTCCTTCCTGTGACCTCATGTGCATACATGCTCAGTCACTCAGTTATATCTGATTCTTTGCATCCCCATTATATTTGATTCCTTTGAGTCTATATTTTTATCTGTTTTTCATTTAATTTCATTACTGCACAAAGCTATCATTTCCATTTTTACAGCTCTAATTTGAGATTTTATTGTTTTGTAATCTGCCACTCTTCCCCAATAGAAATATAAATTATATTAATTAAATTTCATCTCATAACTCATTAAAACACATATAAAAGTTAGTGAAATTATTCAGGCCTCTATGAACAAAATACTGATATANAACTCGGGAGTCGTCTACGGTTAGATAGTAATTAAAACCGATGACACTGGATAGGATGATCAAAGAAGTGGGTATAGACAGCCAAATGAAGGAGAGACAAAAACGGACTCCAGGAGATGTCAGTGCTGAAAAGTCAGCAAGAGGAAGGGGTAAAGGAAGGAGGCTGACAAGACCAGTCTTGGGGAGGAGAGATTTCCCATCAGATTCATTGGTTCCTTGCGAGCTAAGTGAAGAAAACAGTTCAAAAGTAGAGTGGTTAACTGTGCTCAATTTGTTTCTAGTTCAAAAAAAGGATGAAGTAGCATACAAAGCATGGATGTATAAATGTAAAGGCAGAATATTTGTCAACTCTTTTTACTTAGAAACATTACAAGTTTGAAGATCTGAAAGGCATAAATTATTAAGCATTACTCACACATGTGCTGAATAATGATATTAACTGCACTTTGGGTGTCCTAAGCGGTATGTAATGATGCATACATAAATGTAGCAAACTATGAATCTAGGTATTTTATCCCAGGGAGCAATAATTTAGCAATGCACAATTGGAGGGTTGAGATTAGAAGGGTGAGTGGACAATTCAAAGGAATATTTTCTAAAATGTCCTAAGCTTTCTCACAAGTCTGCTTTGAATAAAATATTCATAAATGTTTTATGTAGACTGTTTATAGTTCTTCCAAGGATGAAGAGAGTCAAGCATGACCTTAAAGCTTTCATACTAGAGTTGAAAAGCTGTTTTTATATCCTTCTAAGAAAAATCATAGACATGGTAAGTATATTACATTAATGTTGAGAAGCAAGAATAAATTTTCAATCTTATCAGAAGTGAGTTGAGACATATTTTCTTAAAGCATTAGTAATGCAATTTCTGACAGATCGTGTTGTATTGAATGTATCAGGAAAACAGAACAGCAAATTTGATCATTGCTGCATAATAACACCTCAAGCCGTGATGCTGAATATTTGTCATGTGTGACTTATGGACACTAAAGCAAATGGTGCTAATAATTGAGACCTGGGACAGGGTTCAAGGCGCATCATTATTGATAGTGGAAGACTAACTTGAAAAATTCACAAAATCACATTTTTTAACAAAGTCAATGTGTGAAATAATTTCCCCACCTGTTTTATTTCAGCAAAAGCAACAGAGCAAAGTTTAAGTCTTATGAAATAGCGATAATAGATGCTTGAGACTAAGAAGCTAGGTATCTTAATTTTAACCACAGCTTAAAAAAAAAAAAAAATGTATGTTTGCACAAATGAACTTATCAGAAATAACTTTCTGAAAGATATTGGTCAAAATACAGCAACAACTCATGGGGAAGATGGCATTTAATGTAATTCCTCCCAGACATGACCTAATTTGCAAGGATCTCTACTACTTGTTTGATTATATATGACTAGAATATATGTCTGGCTAGATTAGTCTTTTAAAGAAATTTCAAAATATTATATTTCATTGGAATGGGTTTGATATATCTATGCCATAGGGTACATTTGCTCCAAATATCCCAGTGTTTTATTGTTTATTTTCTCAGGGAACCAATTGGTATTTCAATTAGATAATCACTACCAATGAATCTAATTAAGGGGGTGAAGGAAAGGTTTAACCTTTACTCCATAGTCCCACATACAACTCAAAACAGTTTATATGAGAGGAACTTTTTGTCTTCTCGTCCANTTTTATTGTTTATTTTCTCAGGGAACCAATTGGTATTTCAATTAGATAATCACTACCAATGAATCTAATTGAGGGGATGAAGGAAAGGTTTAACCTTTACTCCATAGTCCCACATACAACTCAAAACAGTTTATATGAGAGGAACTTTTTGTCTTCTCGTCCAGGGTGGGGGTGTGGGGGGGCTGGCAGATTACAAAACAATAAAACCTCGAATTAGAACTGTAAAAATGGAAATGACAGCTTTGTGCAGTAATGAAATTAAATGAAAAACAGATAAAAATGTAGACTCAAAGGAAACAGTATAAGATCCAAATCCTTCAATGGCCCCTTCTGTGACTCTACTTAAGTCCTCAAAATCTTAATTTCCGTATCTGTACTACGAAAATATACTCTTTTGAAATATTAAGAATCTTAAAGTTTGGACTCCAATGGGACTTTTGAAGGCTTAAGATGGTTTTATTATTGTCTCCCCATAAATGGATTTGATAATGACGAATAGAAGAAAAAAAAAAAAAAAAGATTTGTGAATTCTGTCCCCATATTGAGCTTCTTTCTCTAATTCTATGTCAGAACTTGAGTTTTCACTCAGCTTTCTGTTCATGTTTATGCCTGTTCTGCTTTTGACACTGTATTGCATCCAGGTAGAAAGCTTCTAAAGGAGAAATACAAGTAGTATTAGTGGCAGGAGTAAGCTAATTGCTAGTTAAGTTGGGTCTATTTATGAAGGCCTAGTATAGCTTTGTGAAAGTGAAAGTGAGGTCGCTCAGTCGTGTCTGACTCTTCGTGGCCACATGGGCTGCAGCCCACCAGGCTCCTCCATCCGTGGGATTTTCCAGGCAAGAGTACTGGAGTGGGGTGCCATCGCCTTCTCCAAGTATAGCTTCTGTCTCTTATACACATCTAGATGTGTATAAGAGACAGAGTTATAATTATAAATCTCTATTGTGTTTGCCTTGAAATGTTTTAAATTTCAGTTGAAGTGCCTCTAAAGACTCTAAGTGCATCTGCATTAATCAGTTTGGGGAAGCTGTTAGAAGAAGAGCAGGGAGGAACAGAAAGAGAGGAGGAAGACATAAGAACAGAAGAAACTGTGAACATTAAAGCAAAACAAAGAAAAACCATCTTTATTAGTTTAGTGTCCTTTCCTGTGCTATGGAGACACAAAAAGGTACTCATTTTTCAAAAAGGGATCTTGGGAAAACAGGAGGGGAAAAATAAGTATTACTTATTACAGTTTTGCCATGTGGAGCTCTACCTAATCAGTCTCATTTTCAAAGCTATCTTGATTTATCATTTCTCCACTGACCCTTCATTTTTATTGTCTGAAAGCAGAAAATTTACTCAGAATAAGAAAAGCTTCTTTGCTTTTTTAACATGAGAGTTTATTTCCTGATTTAATGAGACCATTTCCAAATAAAAATTATACTCATTCATATGTTGCTGAAAACAGAAAGATGGCACCATATTATAAGGAAAACATGCTTAGCTGAATTTCAGTCTACATTTGCTAGGCATAAGCATATTCTTAACATCAACGTCTATCTGCATAGCTTATATTAGCAGTTTTCTATATTAGCAATAAATTTTATCTTTATTCCTCTTTTGTACATATATATAATCTTAGATTCTCATGATTTGCAGCAACATGATTTACAAAATATTCTGCATCCTGATAAAGCCCTTCAATTTCTTTCCTCCACATTTTAAAAGAGAGAAAAATTCAGAGTACTTCAAATAATTAGTTTTATCTACATCAGTTGGGAGGAGTGTGTGGCAAGAAATCAGTTTCACTGACCAAAGTCCCTCTAAAATGCACATGGCGTTATACAGTTAAACTCAGAAGACGGCCTCAGGAACAAAAGGTCCTGCAGTGGATTAAGGTTTTCAGCTACCTCTTACGAGGGAGAAACCCTTTTTCTATTAGCTGCAAAAAGACATCCCCCCACATCCCATTCTGACAGCTTTTCACTACAGAGATTCAGCACCACAATTTTATTTCTCTTTCTCTTTTTCTTCTTGTATCTTCAGAAAAGAGTCATTACAACATGAACCCACTTCACATATCTTGTACTTGTTTTGGCTCGCCTATGGATCTCATAGATAATATCTAATTTCATGATAAAATTCTGAAAACAATGTTGTGTATGTTTGAGGTCTCCTCAGGAAGGCAGCACTTACTCATCTATCTCAAAAAGTCAACAAGAATAAGCCCTTAAACAAATAAGACACTAATTTCTTCCATCTCCTGGAAGAAGAGGCTTGCCCTAAAAAGGGAAAAACAAAATTCACTGAAGTCTTTGACATTGAAAGGTTAACTGCACTACTTCTCATATATGCACTGATCAGAAGAGTTTAATATTAAAACATTTCTCACTAAAGGTATTCAGTGAATACTTCCTAAGTAGATTTAAGACTTGACTGGCAAGTGTCTTCTAAACTGGGGAACAGAGAACACNCTTCAACATCAGTCCTTCCAATGAACACCCAGGACTGATCTCCTTTAGGATGGACAGGTTGGATCTCCTTGCAGTCCAAGGAACTCTCAAGAGTCTTCTCCAACACCACAGTTTAAAAGCATCAATTCTTCAGCATTCAGCTTTCTTTATAGTCCAACTCTCACATCCACACAAGACCACTGGAAAAACCATAGCCTTGACTAGACGGACCTTTGTTGGCCAAACAATGTCTCTACTTTTTAATATGCTGTCTAGGTTGGTCATAACTTTCCTTCAAAGGAGTAAGCATCTTTTAATTTCATGGCTGCAGTCATCAACTGCAGTGATTTTGGAGCCCAGAAAAATAAAGTCTGACACTGTTTCTACTGTTTCTCTATCTATTTCGCATGAACTGATGGGACCGGATGCCATGATTCTTAGTTTTCTGATTGCTGAGCTTTAAGCCAACTTCTTCACTCTCCTCTTTCACTTTCATCAGGAGCCTCTTAAGTTCTTCTTCATTTTCTGCTGTAACGGTGGTGTCTTCTGCATATCTGAGATTATTGATATTTTTCCCAATAATCTTGATTCCAGCTTGTGTTTCTTCCAGCCCAGCATTTCTCGTGATATACTCTGCATATAAGTTAAATAAGCAGGCTGACAATATACAGCCTTGATGAACTCCTTTTCCTATTTGGAACCAGTCTGTTGTTCCATGTCCAGTTCTAACTGTTGCTTCCTGACTTGTAAACAGGTTTCTCAAGAGGCAGGTCAGGTGGTATTATAGCATTGTTCATAACTAGAAACAAATGTTAAAGGAAGACAAAGTAACTAAACAAATTTGATACATTATGATAGCCTATTATTAGTAGTATTGTAAAATACAATACTTTGGCCACCAGATGCAAAGAGCCAACTCAATAGAAAAAACCCTGATTCTGGGAAAGATTGAAGGCTGGAGGAGAAGGGGTTGATAGAGGCCGGTGTTATCTAATCAATGGGCATGGAGTTTGAGCAAACTCTTGGAGACAGTGAAAGACAGGGAGGCCTGACATGTTGTAGTCCATAGGGTCACAAAGAGCTGGACACAACTTAGCAACTAAACCTTCTGGCGGTGATTCAGATGGTGAAGAATCTGTCTGTAATGCAGCAGACGTTTGTTTGATCCCTGGGTCAGGAAGATCCCCTGGAAGGCATGGCAACCCACTCCAGTGTTCTTGCCTGGAGAATTCCATGGACAGAGGAGCCTGGTGGGCTAGAGTCCCTGGGGTCACAAAGAGTTGGACACGACTGAGAGACTAACAACACTAGCAACTGAACAGCAACAACACAGAAAATATTTAACGAAATAATGATTTGTATTGCACTGTTAAATACAAAAGCATGTCATAAATTTTTCATATAATTTAAAGTTTCAAAAATAGCTTTCCATATACATGTGTAAATGCATACATGCTTGCAAATGACTCTAACCAAATGGTGAGATGTTTCCTTTCGGGAATAGAATTAAAAGTAATTTATATCTGCCATTTCTTCCTCTGTTGTAATAATATTGCTTTATGCAATGTTTTAAGTTATTAAACTAATGAATTTTGAAGATATCAGTTCATGGATGATCAAGATTCCATGGCATTCCTTCCATAATGTGAATATTGAACACACTTTTAGTTATAATCCTATGAATCTTTAAATCATAGATCATAACTTGAGTGTATTTTTAACAATCTCATTAAAAAAAAAAAAATCCCTGGGTCAGGAAGATCCCCTGGAAGGCATGGCAACCCACTCCAGTGTTCTTGCCTGGAGAATTCCATGGACAGAGGAGCCTGGTGGGCTAGAGTCCATGGGGTCACAAAGAGCTGGACACGACTGAGTGACTAACAACACTAGCAGCTGAACAGCAACAACACAGAAAATATTTAACGAAATAATGATTTGTATTGCACTATTAAATACAAAAGCATGTCATAAATTTTTCATATAATTTAAAGTTTCAAAAATAGCTTTCCATATACATGTGTAAATGCATACATGCTTGCAAATGACTCTAACCAAATGGTGAGATGTTTCCTTTCGGGAATAGAATTAAAAGTAATTTATATCTGCCATTTCTTCCTCTGTTGTAATAATATTGCTTTATGCAATGTTTTAAGTTATTAAACTAATGAATTTTGAAGATATCAGTTCATGGATGATCAAGATTCCATGGCATTCCTTCCATAATGTGAATATTGAACACACTTTTAGTTATAATCCTATGAATCTTTAAATCATAGATCATAACTTGAGTGTATTTTTAACAATCTCATTAAAAAAAAAAAAGCTTTTGGTTAAATATACAGACATAAAGGCTCACAGAAAAGTAGTTCAGAAAATGACCCCTCCACATGCTATTATTACACATTAAAGTTACCTTGTTAAGATGTGAAAATGAAAATAGATCTCAATGAAAACTTCTTTTTAAAGGACATGTGAAAAGAAGTTTGAATATTTAGAATGTTACCTTTAGTTTCTGAAGTACAGATGTATTTTTCAATAAAAATGATCAGAGGGACATACATAGTGTTAGAGGCTTGGTCCAGAAAGATAATTTTAATAATTCATATCATCATCATATTTCTTACATAGTGAGCACATGTTGAGCAAATCAGTAATATTTGGTTTCTCCTTTCTGCCATTTCAATAGATTAGCTAAAAACATCTATTTATTTGTAAAGAGGGAGTCCAAGAAAATTTTTATTTTATCCTTTCAACCTCCCTCCAATAAATTTGATACCTTAAAAACAGTATGATGTACTTGGTCAAGAATAGAATTTTGGAGTCAGGATGTCTGGGTTCCTGGTTCTAATTTCTACATCTTACCACCTGGACTAACTTGAGAAAGTCATTTAAGTATCCCTGAAGCTCAGTGTATTAATTTAAATATNCCTTTCAACCTCCCTCCAATAAATTTGATACCTTAAAAACAGTATGATGTACTTGGTCAAGAATAGAATTTTGGAGTCAGGATGTCTGGGTTCCTGGTTCTAATTTCTACATCTTACCACCTGGACTAACTTGAGAAAGTCATTTAAGTATCCCTGAAGCTCAGTGTATTAATTTAAATATAAGCATATTAAAATACATCATATCAGAAATATTGTAAAAATAAAATAATATGTGTAAGGCTGAGTTTTAAATTCTGTAAAAATCATGTTATTGCCTCTGCTGACCCTCTAGATATAACTATTATTTTAACTGATGATTTAGGCTTTATGGTATCTATGCTTATTTGTCACAATCTATTTAGAATTAGTAATGTAGCACTTCATTTATTCTCCTTCACACATCAAGATATAAAATTCTTAGGAGAGTATAATTCCATCTTCTTCACACACCCTCACTTGCTTTTATTGTCATATGTATTATTTCTACTTATAAATCCCACCAAACAATGATATATTTTCTATAAAGGATCTTGCATTTGTTATGAAAATTAGAAAAATGTGTAAAAATATTATTCCTATGTACCTAAATGCTTGTGATTTCTGCAGCTTTTCTCTCCATCCTATTGATTCATGTTTTCATTTGGCTTAATTTCTCTTTGGTCTGAAGAACTTCCTCTAACATTTGTTATAGAGAAGTTCCACTGATGCCAGATTCTCTCATCTTAAGTTTTATAGCCAACAAGTAACTCATATGTGAAGAGTACTTTCATTGTGCACAGAAACATAGGTACAAGAGATTTGGGAGAGTTAATATGGTGTTCAGTTTATGAAGAGACTCCCAGACTGATTTTTTTCTGTTCACTTTTGAACAGAAACGTCCACATTTTTTTTTTGTTGTTGTTGTTGCTGTTGTTGTTGATAAACTGTTAATGAAGTTACCACTAAGGCAGCAAGCTCTTTCTCCAAAGTCAAGGGGCAAATTACAGTCTTTCCATCCCTGTATTTTTCAGATGTAAGAAAAAGTTGTCCCTCTAGTTCTAAATTACTTATATTGAGTTCTCTGAATGGTTCCACTCCTTAGGGCTTCAGCTCCAGAAGCTCACAGCATCCTGCCTAAGTTACCTTAAAAGTCCTTCCTTTCTTTAATCTCATTTACAGGTTAAAGGCAGTTTGTTAGTTAATGGACCTCTAACTAGTTCTACAGCATATATCCTGTATGCGTTATGAGATAGTCTAGATAGAAACTCACTTTGAAACATGGGTAATATTTGATACAAATTTTCATGGGTATTCATTCAAAACTGGGCTAGAAGGTAGAAGATTAATCTCTTGTCATGCAGTTCTTAATAATTTTACTAGACAGTGAAGATATGCACATAATGCGAGAGTACTGAGCAGCAGGGAAATATATTGTCATTAAGGAAGAGAGGTAATAAAGACTTGATGCTCTGTAAAAGTTTAGGCCACCAGAGTCTATTAGTGGGGCCTCAAGTAGAAAATAGAACTTGAGACGTATTTTGTCAGTTTGTCAATAGTTGTCAAAGTTTTACCCATCTTTTAGGCTAACATAGTAAACCTGACATAGTCTCACGGATGCTAGGAGAACCTGTGAGACTCCCAGAACACAGACAAAGATGAGTTTTTGACTCATGGAAATCACAGTAGTCAGAATATTGGCATTTTTGGTGCTGATCTCCTGAGCCTCAATTCTCAGAGGGTGAAGAAAGAATGCCAATGACATAGACATATACATACACACACTGGGCTTTGTTGTAAAATGGCAATTCAAAAATTAGAAAAGTTGAGTCCTTATAATCACAGTTAGCATGCCTAAATTTTGTTCCAGAAGGAGACAGTATTTCTATTGTCAAAGAATGTTTGCTATCCAAATATCTTTAAAAAGATAAGTCAGAACAAAGAGCAGTTAGTGTCTTACTAACTAACAAGACATCCACAAACGTAAGAATTATGTCACCCAAGTGGCAAGGTGTCAAGGCATCATTAATAGCTTGAATTAGTTGCTGGGGTGAGAACCAAAGTTATACTCAAAATAGTAAACAGAGCATTTGTATACAAGACATTTGCCTAGAGGGCTAGTAGCACAGTCATTCAGTGTGTGTCAACATGCTTGGGAGTTGCTCCGTCCTGTCTGACTCTTTGTGACCCCAGGGACTGTAGCCCACCAGGCTCCTTTGTCCATGGGCTTCTCCAGGCAAGAATATTGGAGTGAGTTGCCATGCCCTCCTCCAGGGGAACTTCCTGGCGCAGGGATCTGACCTGGGTCTCTCGCATTGCAGGCGGATTCTTGACCATCTCAGCCACCAGGGGAGCAGAATGCACTGTGCCAACTGTCCTGCCTGGGGGACAATCTGATGATAAGAGTTGTCATACTTGGATAAAGGGGGAGGGGTAGCAAATGCAAAATAGCCCCCAGTAGTACCCACCTCAAATGGCCCTAGTTTGGATTATAGCAAACACACTGCCTACTTTCCAGGGTGAAATACAGTGGACGTACCCAGTCATCAGCCCTGAATGGCATATCTGTCAACTTATTAAAACAGACCTGTCTTTTGTCTCTGAAGCCTCACTCCTGAAGCTTCCTACAATGTAGGATATTACCTCTCAGTTGCTCCGTCATAAGAAGCTGTGGTTTCCAGGGAAATGGGCTAGATTCACAGATATTTAAATATTTTGAGATGTTGGGTGTCCATTCTAATGTGTATTGGCTAATATGTCTATTTGGGGAATGAGAAAGCTATTAAGGGAAAGGAGTCGGACCGCAACAGCAAAAATTTTTCTAATACAGGAATAAAATAATATGTAGGTGAGAAAACATTGTTTATCTGTTGATTGTAGAAGAGAACTTCAGAAATCAGAATTAAAATATATAGAATGCAATAGTGACAAAGGGAAGGAGAAGGGAATGGCAACCCACTCCAGGATTCTTGCCTGGGAAATCACATGGACAGAGGAGCCTGGCAAGATGCCATCCATGGAGTCACAAGGAGTCAGATATAACTGAGTAACTTTCATTTTTAAAAGAAACTTAGCTATCTGTGAATAAAAGCTCTGATGAAATGCAGTGATCTATAAGAACACCCTAAAGTGAAGATACAGTTATACCATTATGGAAAGACCTTTAGTAATGAATATGCAAGGGGAAGCAAGAAAGAGAATAGACTTAGCAAAAAGCTGAGAAGTTGGAATAGGAATGCAATGAACAAAACCTATTGAAGAATTCCCCTTAGCAGGAAGCAGACAGGCAATCAAGATGCAGTCAAGACTATTTCACTTATTTGTCTATGAATATCTCATTCATTCACTCCAACTCAGTAGTGTAAACTTCTAATAAGTATCTAATATCCATAGGCACAAATTGGAATGTGAAGCAACATTTTCAGCATCCAGTATGAGATAAAAAGATAGAAAAAAGAGCAACTGCAGAGTGAGCTGATTCATAAACGGAACTTATTTAGCAAAACAAGATATCAAAGCCAAGAGAAATGTCAACCTCATGGCAAGATTCTCTCAGAAAGATCAGATGTGTCGTGGCACATAGAATGACATCAAATGAAAAATAAATCTGAACGCGTAAGATGGTTTGGGTTGACATCAGGGCTTATATATGGTTAGTTCATTGGTTTATAAACCAAATTTCTCTCTTATATGATCTCATTAAATTCTCCTTGTGAAAATCACTCACTTGTGTCTGACTCTTTGCAACCTCATGGACTATACAGTCCATGGAATTCTCCAGGCCAGAATACTGGAGTGAGCAGCCTTTTCCTTCTCCAGGGGATCTTCCCAACCCAGGGATTGAACTCGGATCTCCTGCATTGTAGGAAGATTCTTTACCAGCTAAGCCACATGGGAAGCCCACTTTTTCTCATTAGATTCTTTGATATATTAATTGCAATTATTTCATATTTCTGTTCTGATACTTGCAAAATCTCTACTATATCTGAGTACTGTCCTGGTGCTTGACTTACCACTTCCAACTATGTTTTTAAAGTCTAACATGATTTAGCCACAGGAATTCTGTTGGTATGGTAATATTTTTGTGTGGAAAGGGAGCAAATATTCTATAATCCTTTGATAAAATTTTAGAATTTAGTGACCCGTGTCCCTTAGTTATGACCTTCACCATTGTGTGTTGTCTTTTTTTCCCCCTCTTTTGTTGATCTAAAAGTGGCGTTAGTGGGTAAATTTCCTTCTGCATCTGATAAGGATGTGTTACATCTTTTTACTTACTGATTAGGTCTTTCTTATAAAGAATCTTGGGTAGATTAAAAACAATTACTTTCACTTATCTTTTAAGGAAATATGAAATGTTCTTGGCTATTTACCATAAGGGACTTCCCTGGTGGCTCAATGTGAAGAATCCACCTTCCAATGCAGGAGACTTGGATTCCATCCGTGGGTCAGGAAGATCCCCTGGAGTAGGAAATGGCAACCCATTCAAGTAGTATTGCATGTAAAGTCTTATGGATAGAGGGGCCTGTGGGGCTACAGTTCATGGGTTGCAAAGAGCTGGTGACAGCTGAGTGAGTTAGCATGCACACATTCACCATAAGAACCTGCTGGGAAGGCTGGAGGAAAGTCTGTTTACAATTTAGGAGCTTCCAAGGCTGCACTCTCCAGGAGTTTCTCTTCTGCTATTCTACACTCTAGCCTTTGTACTAGCCTCCAGAAACCAATCAACTTAAGGTTTAATTGTATCCACCAGTCTATGGTTTCCCCGTAAGCTGATGTGGCCTGTGATTTACTGTATTTGCCCATCTTTCTAGATTTTAGACCAGTGATTTATTCTCTGAACAAGAAATGTTATTGATTTCCAGCTTTTTCAGTATTCTTCTTATTATAAAAAGAGTGGTGGTATTACTTGCTAAGTCATGTCTGACTCTTGTGACCCCATGGACTAAAGCCTGTCAGGCTACTCTGTCCATGGGATTCTCCAGGTAAGAATACTGGAGTGGGTTGCCTTTTTCTTCTCCAGGGGATCTTCCTGACCCAGGAATTGAACCTGTGTCTCCTTCATTGCAGGCAGATTCCTTACAAATTGAGCTAAGAAGGAAGCTATATCTTTCTTATTGAAAAAAAGGGAGTGATTCCCTTTAAGCTGTTTATTTCTGAAAACTGAACCTGGAAATATTCAGACTATGTCCCAATGGTCAGTCATTTGATTTAATCTTTGAACAAGGCAGTATCTCAATGTGACAATCTTTCATCAGTAAATGTGAATTCTACATTCTCTATACTTCATGTGTATACTAGTTATAGACTAGCCAGATTTTTTATTTTTGAGCTCACCTATTTAATATAGACCCCAAATGTAGCAGAGTCAAGTTTTCTTAGTTGTGCATGAATATCATCTTCCCTAAGTTCACACAGAGTTTGACATAAATTTTTTCTAATTAAAATTTCCTTCAGATGACAGTTGTACTGCTGTTTCAACACTACATGAGAGTTCTTTCCAGACATTTATCACCCAATCGCAAATTCAATACTAAAATACAATCCAAAATTCCAAATTACACTGTTGCAATACTTAGGCCTTTTTGTGGTGCTGTGCCACTTGTGTGTATTAATTTATGCATTTTTTTAGCTGTTGCTGCAAAGTGAACTTCTGAGAAATCTCAGTAGTATAACAATAAAAAATATTTATATGTTCATTAATACTATTTGTAATTAGATCAAATCATCAACATTTCCTGGATCATGGAGAAAGCAAAGGAGTTCCAGAAAAATTTCTACATCTGCCTTACTGAATGTTCTAAAGATTTTGACTGTGTGGGTCACAACAGACTGTGGAAAATTCTTCAGGAGATGGAAGTACTAGTCTACCTTACCTGTCTCATGAGGAACTTGTATGCAGATCAAGAAGCAACAGTTAGGACTACACATGGAACAACTGACTGGTTCAAAATTGGCAAAAAAGTACAAGTCTGTATATTGTCACTCGGCTTATTTAACTTGTATGCAGAGTACACCATGTGAAATACTGGGCTGGATGACTCACAAACTGCAATCAATATTGCCAGGAAAAATATAAATAATCTCAGATATGCAGACGTTACCACCCTAATGGCAGAAACTGAAGAGGAACTAAAGAGCCTCTTGATGAAGGGGAAAGGGCAGAGTGAAAAAGCTGGCTTGAATCTCAACATTCAAGAAACTAAGATCATAGCATCTAGTCCCATCCCTTCATTGCAAATAGATAGGGAAAAGGTAGAAGTGACAGATTTTATTTTACTGGCCTCCAAAATCACTGCAGATGGTGACTGCAAATATGAAATTAAGACTCTTGCTCCTTGGAAGAAAAGCTATGACAAACCTAAATAGTGTATTAGAAAGCAGAGACATCACTTGGCCAACATCAAAGGTCCATCTAGTCAAAGCTATTATTTTTCCAGTAGCTATGTACAGATGTGGAAGTTGGACCATAAAGAAGGCTAGGCCCTGAAGAATTAGCACTTTTAAATTGTGGTGGTGGAAAAGACTTCTGAAAGTCCTTTAAACTGTAACAAGATCAAACCAGTAAATCCTAAAGGAAATCAACTCTGGAAGGAGTGATCCTGAAGATGAAGCTCCAATACTTTGGCCACCTAAAGTGAAGAGTCAACTAATTGGAAATTACCCTGATGCTCGGAAAGGTTGAACGCAAAAGGAGACGCGGATGACAGAGGATAAGATGGTTAGATACCATCATCAAATCAATGGACATGAACTTGATCAAACTCCAAGACAGAGAGTTCCCTGCTAGTTCAGTCAGTAAAGAACCTACCAATTCCTGGGTCAGAAAGATCCTCTGGAGAAAGTAATGGCAGCCNAAAAAATTTTTCTAATACAGGAATAAAATAATATGTAGGTGAGAAAACATTGTTTATCTGTTGATTGTAGAAGAGAACTTCAGAAATCAGAATTAAAATATATAGAATGCAATAGTGACAAAGGGAAGGAGAAGGGAATGGCAACCCACTCCAGGATTCTTGCCTGGGAAATCACATGGACAGAGGAGCCTGGCAAGATGCCATCCATGGAGTCACAAGGAGTCAGATATAACTGAGTAACTTTCATTTTTAAAAGAAACTTAGCTATCTGTGAATAAAAGCTCTGATGAAATGCAGTGATCTATAAGAACACCCTAAAGTGAAGATACAGTTATACCATTATGGAAAGACCTTTAGTAATGAATATGCAAGGGGAAGCAAGAAAGAGAATAGACTTAGCAAAAAGCTGAGAAGTTGGAATAGGAATGCAATGAACAAAACCTATTGAAGAATTCCCCTTAGCAGGAAGCAGACAGGCAATCAAGATGCAGTCAAGACTATTTCACTTATTTGTCTATGAATATCTCATTCATTCACTCCAACTCAGTAGTGTAAACTTCTAATAAGTATCTAATATCCATAGGCACAAATTGGAATGTGAAGCAACATTTTCAGCATCCAGTATGAGATAAAAAGATAGAAAAAAGAGCAACTGCAGAGTGAGCTGATTCATAAACGGAACTTATTTAGCAAAACAAGATATCAAAGCCAAGAGAAATGTCAGCCTCATGGCAAGATTCTCTCAGAAAGATCAGATGTGTCGTGGCACATAGAATGACATCAAATGAAAAATAAATCTGAAAGCGTAAGATGGTTTGGGTTGACATCAGGGCTTATATATGGTTAGTTCATTGGTTTATAAACCAAATTTCTCTCTTATATGATCTCATTAAATTCTCCTTGTGAAAATCACTCACTTGTGTCTGACTCTTTGCAACCTCATGGACTATACAGTCCATGGAATTCTCCAGGCCAGAATACTGGAGTGAGCAGCCTTTTCCTTCTCCAGGGGATCTTCCCAACCCAGGGATTGAACTCGGATCTCCTGCATTGTAGGAAGATTCTTTACCAGCTAAGCCACATGGGAAGCCCACTTTTTCTCATTAGATTCTTTGATATATTAATTGCAATTATTTCATATTTCTGTTCTGATACTTGCAAAATCTCTACTATATCTGAGTACTGTCCTGGTGCTTGACTTACCACTTCCAACTATGTTTTTAAAGTCTAACATGATTTAGCCACAGGAATTCTGTTGGTATGGTAATATTTTTGTGTGGAAAGGGAGCAAATATTCTATAATCCTTTGATAAAATTTTAGAATTTAGTGACCCGTGTCCCTTAGTTATGACCTTCACCATTGTGTGTTGTCTTTTTTTCCCCCTCTTTTGTTGATCTAAAAGTGGCGTTAGTGGGTAAATTTCCTTCTGCATCTGATAAGGATGTGTTACATCTTTTTGCTTACTGATTAGGTCTTTCTTATAAAGAATCTTGGGTAGATTAAAAACAATTACTTTCACTTATCTTTTAAGGAAATATGAAATGTTCTTGGCTATTTACCATAAGGGACTTCCCTGGTGGCTCAATGTGAAGAATCCACCTTCCAATGCAGGAGACTTGGATTCCATCCGTGGATCAGGAAGATCCCCTGGAGTAGGAAATGGCAACCCATTCAAGTAGTATTGCATGTAAAGTCTTATGGATAGAGGGGCCTGTGGGGCTACAGTTCATGGGTTGCAAAGAGCTGGTGACAGCTGAGTGAGTTAGCATGCACACATTCACCATAAGAACCTGCTGGGAAGGCTGGAGGAAAGTCTGTTTACAATTTAGGAGCTTCCAAGGCTGCACTCTCCAGGAATTTCTCTTCTGCTATTCTACACTCTAGCCTTTGTACTAGCCTCCAGAAACCAATCAACTTAAGGTTTAATTGTATCCACCAGTCTATGGTTTCCCCGTAAGCTGATGTGGCCTGTGATTTCCTGTATTTGCCCATCTTTCTAGATTTTAGACCAGTGATTTATTCTCTGAACAAGAAATGTTATTGATTTCCAGCTTTTTCAGTATTCTTCTTATTATAAAAAGAGTGGTGGTATTACTTGCTAAGTCATGTCTGACTCTTGTGACCCCATGGACTAAAGCCTGTCAGGCTACTCTGTCCATGGGATTCTCCAGGTAAGAATACTGGAGTGGGTTGCCTTTTTCTTCTCCAGGGGATCTTCCTGACCCAGGAATTGAACCTGTGTCTCCTTCATTGCNTATTCTTATTATAAAAAGAGTGGTGGTATTACTTGCTAAGTCATGTCTGACTCTTGTGACCCCATGGACTAAAGCCTGTCAGGCTACTCTGTCCATGGGATTCTCCAGGTAAGAATACTGGAGTGGGTTGCCTTTTTCTTCTCCAGGGGATCTTCCTGACCCAGGAATTGAACCTGTGTCTCCTTCATTGCAGGCAGATTCCTTACAAATTGAGCTAAGAAGGAAGCTGTACCTTTCTTATTGAAAAAAAGGGAGTGATTCCCTTTAAGCTGTTTATTTCTGAAAACTGAACCTGGAAATATTCAGACTATGTCCCAATGGTCAGTCATTTGATTTAATCTTTGAACAAGGCAGTATCTCAATGTGACAATCTTTCATCAGTAAATGTGAATTCTACATTCTCTATACTTCATGTGTATACTAGTTATAGACTAGCCAGATTTTTTATTTTTGAGCTCACCTATTTAATATAGACCCCAAATGTAGCAGAGTCAAGTTTTCTTAATTGTGCATGAATATCATCTTCCCTAAGTTCACACAGAGTTTGACATAAATTTTTTCTAATTAAAATTTCCTTCAGATGACAGTTGTACTGCTGTTTCAACACTACATGAGAGTTCTTTCCAGACATTTATCACCCAATCGCAAATTCAATACTAAAATACAATCCAAAATTCCAAATTACACTGTTGCAATACTTAGGCCTTTTTGTGGTGCTGTGCCACTTGTGTGTATTAATTTATGCATTTTTTTAGCTGTTGCTGCAAAGTGAACTTCTGAGAAATCTCAGTAGTATAACAATAAAAAATATTTATATGTTCATTAATACTATTTGTAATTAGATCAAATCATCAACATTTCCTGGATCATGGAGAAAGCAAAGGAGTTCCAGAAAAATTTCTACATCTGCCTTATTGAATGTACTAAAGATTTTGACTGTGTGGGTCACAACAGACTGTGGAAAATTCTTCAGGAGATGGAAGTACTAGTCTACCTTACCTGTCTCATGAGGAACTTGTATGCAGATCAAGAAGCAACAGTTAGGACTACACATGGAACAACTGACTGGTTCAAAATTGGCAAAAAAGTACAAGTCTGTATATTGTCACTCGGCTTATTTAACTTGTATGCAGAGTACACCATGTGAAATACTGGGCTGGATGACTCACAAACTGCAATCAATATTGCCAGGAAAAATATAAATAATCTCAGATATGCAGACGTTACCACCCTAATGGCAGAAACTGAAGAGGAACTAAAGAGCCTCTTGATGAAGGGGAAAGGGCAGAGTGAAAAAGCTGGCTTGAATCTCAACATTCAAGAAACTAAGATCATAGCATCTAGTCCCATCCCTTCATTGCAAATAGATAGGGAAAAGGTAGAAGTGACAGATTTTATTTTACTGGCCTCCAAAATCACTGCAGATGGTGACTGCAAATATGAAATTAAGACTCTTGCTCCTTGGAAGAAAAGCTATGACAAACCTAAATAGTGTATTAGAAAGCAGAGACATCACTTGGCCAACATCAAAGGTCCATCTAGTCAAAGCTATTATTTTTCCAGTAGCTATGTACAGATGTGGAAGTTGGACCATAAAGAAGGCTAGGCCCTGAAGAATTAGCACTTTTAAATTGTGGTGGTGGAAAAGACTTCTGAAAGTCCTTTAAACTGTAACAAGATCAAACCAGTAAATCCTAAAGGAAATCAACTCTGGAAGGAGTGATCCTGAAGATGAAGCTCCAATACTTTGGCCACCTAAAGTGAAGAGTCAACTAATTGGAAATTACCCTGATGCTCGGAAAGGTTGAACGCAAAAGGAGACGCGGATGACAGAGGATAAGATGGTTAGATACCATCATCAAATCAATGGACATGAACTTGATCAAACTCCAAGACAGAGAGTTCCCTGCTAGTTCAGTCAGTAAAGAACCTACCAATTCCTGGGTCAGAAAGATCCTCTGGAGAAAGTAATGGCAGCCCACTCCAATATTCTTGCCTGGAGAATCCCGTGGACAGAGGAGCCTGGTGGGCTACAGTCCACGGGGTCATAAGAGTTGGCCACTACCAGGAGATAGGGGAGGGAAGAGGAGCCTGGCATGCTATGGTTCGTGGGGTCACAAAGAGATGACTTAGCAACTGGACAGCAATGGCAACAGATCTGATTAGAGCAGTGTATTTGGGGAAGATTTGTTTCAATTCAGTTCGGGTAATGTGGCGCTTGACTGAATAACTCTATTCAGTTAAGAATGGAGTTGTACCTGGCTTGTACCAGGAGGGGAGAGAAGTTATACTGTTCCATTAATAGTTACAACGTGGTGGAGAGAAGGATGATAAGGGTCCGTTTTTTCTATTCCTGCAAATGGGATGACTTGGTGGCACAGTCTATATGAACAAACTTACCAAGGAAAGCATTTTCATACAGTGGTATTTTTGTAAAGATATAGAGAAAACACTGAATGTTTTGTGGTGAATCTGAAACATTATATCACAAATTGTGTGTATACAGGAGGGTTGAAAAATAGTGAGCAAAATTTTTATCCTAAATAAGTGAGATAGTCATTGTATCAATCTGTTAAGCCTACTCTGATATAATACATGTAAAATGCCTTGCACAATCAGTGGCATCTGATAAATGAAAATGCATGTCAACTATTATTATTTTAAGAAGTCATTTTAAAAAGATTGAATAAAGTAGTCATGGAAATTAAAGTGACTGTGTTTCTGTTCATTTATTGTGTGCTGAGCTAATGAGTTTCAAGTAGCTAGTTTTCATTTACAGGGTTTTTTTGAACCTTTATATTGGCTTCTAGTAAATGAGTATATTTATAATCACTTGGACAGCCAGGAGGTCAAGCCAGTCAATCCTAGAGGAAATCAACCCTTAATATTCACTAGAAGAACTGATGCTAAAACTAAAGCTCCAGTACTCTGGCCACCTGATGCTAAAAATAGACTCACTGGAAAAGACCCTGATGCTGGGAAAGATTGATGGCAAGAGGAGAAGAGGGTAGCAGAGGATAGATGACTGGATGTCACCGCTGACTCAATGGACATGAGTTTGAACAAACTATGGGAGACAGTGAGGGACAGGAAATCCTGATGTGCTACAGTTTATGGGATCACAAAGAGTTGGGCATGACTTAGTGACTGACTAATAGTAACATAATAAGGAACATGCCATGCCTACATACAAGTCTCATGAATATTTTAGTTTAAGGCTACATAAAGAATGAGAGGGCTTCCCAGGTGGAGCGAGTGGTAAATAGCCTGCTGGCCAATGCAGAAGACTCAAGAGATGAGGGTTTGATCCTGGGTTGGGAAGATCCCCTGGAGAAGGAAATCGCAGCCCATTCCAGTATCCTTGCCTGGAGAATTCCGTGGACAGAGGAGTCTGTGGGCTCCAGCCCATGGGGTTGAAAGTGTTGGACATGAAGTGAGTTAGCACATACAGAATAGAAGAAGGTATTTGCAAATTATACATCAAAAAACAATTTAATCTCCAAAATATANCTGCTTTTTAATATGCTAAGTTGGTCATAGCTTTTCTTCCAAGAAGCAAGCATCTTTTAATTTCATGGCTTCGGTCACGATCTGCAGTGATTTTTGGAGCACAAGAAAATAAAGTCTCTCACTGTTTCCATTGTTTCCCCATCTATTTGCCATGAAGTGATGGGACTGGGTGCCCTGATCTTAGTTTTCTCAGTGTTGAGTTTTAAGCCAGCTTTTCCACTCTCTTTCACTCTCATCAAGAGTTTCTTTGCTTTCTGCCATCAAAGTGGTGTCGTCTGCATATCTGAGGTCATTTATATTTGTCGATCTTGATGCCAGCTTGTGAGTCATCCAGCCCAACCATTTGCATGATATACTCTCCATATAAGTTAAATAAGCAGGTTGACAGTATACAGCCTTGACATACTCCTTTCCCAATTTTGAACCAATCTGTTGTTCAGGGTAAGTTTCGAACTGTTGCTTCTTGTCCTACATACAGTTTTCCCAGGAGACAGGAAAGGTGGTCTTGTATTCCTTTCTCATTAAGAATTTTGCACAGTTTGTGGTGACCCCCACAGTCAAAGGCTTTAGCGTAGCAGGGAACTTGTATTATGTCTCTATTTTATGGCTGAAGAAACTTAGGGACAGATGGATTAGATGGCCCAAGACCAAATAGCCAGAAAAGGATAGAGTAGGATTTTAAATTCTAGGAAGAGTTTCTGGAGTCCTGTTTTATTAATAGGGGCTTCCCCAATGACTCAGTGGGTAAAGAATCTGCCTGCAGTGCAGAAGATGCAGGGGACACAGGTTCGATCCTTGAGTCAGGAAGGTCCCCTGGAGGAGGAAATGGCAATCCACTCCAGTACTCTTGCCTGAAAAATTTCATAAAGGAGTCTGACAGGTTACAGTCCAAAGTGTTGCAAAGGGTCAGACACAACTGCTCACAACTGGCTTGGTTATGAATAGAAATGTATTGCCTTCAGTTTAACATCATTTTCTATTTTATTTCATCCTCACAACAACCTTATATTAGATTGAACTATATAGAATTGTTAATATTCAACCTTTTTTTTGGCTGCATCATGCACTGTTTGTGGGATCTTAGTTACCCACCAAGGATTGAACCTCAGGCCCTCATCAGTGAGATCATGAAATCCTAACTACTGGACCATCAGGGGATTCCATATTCAACCTTTTTCAAAGTATAGAAATTCTATTTCATTTGGTTCAAATTAATATTATTCTTGTTTTATGAAAAGGAAATGTAGGCTCAGAGGAATGAGCCAGTTAGTTATAGGACAGAAGTTAAGAGCCAGTGCTTGGGTTAAATCAAGACCTGGCCTCTGACCCTCACCCACCAGCCAGGTAACAGTGATTTTACTTCTCTAAACTTGTTTCCTCATCACTAATAAGAACAATAATAACTATGGGTCAAAATTTGGAGGCAGTTAGATGCCTCCCACAAGAGGTAAACAAGAAGTCACACATCACCAAACACACAGTCCCTTGGTAGGTGAAGTCACTCAGACTTCTCCACACAGAAAATGCACACTTTTTGTAGAAATAAATGAAGAACGCCCAAATAAGAACAAACAGAACAAGCTTCTTACTCAGAACTTGCCGCCACCACTTGCATCTGGACCAGACTCACAGGCAGGCAGAGGAGTAGGCAAGCTTCACAGTGAAAAAGAGAAGGTGTCAGGTGTGCTGTGATAGGAGGGAGCTGGCGTGGGATAGCTGGAGGTGGGCTAACCAGAAGGAGAGCATCCTCTTTGACTGGTTTGGGGAGCATGTTTAGCTTTCTTTGATTGGAGAGTGAAAAAGTTGGCTTAAAACTCAACATTGAGAAAACTAAGATCATGGCATCTGGTCTCATCACTTCATGGCAAATAGATGGGAAACAATGGAAACAGTGACAGACTTTATTTTGGAGGGCTCCAAAATCACTGCAGATGGTGACTGCATGAAATTGAAAGATGCTTGCTCCTTGGAAGAAAAACTATGACCAACCTACACAGCATATTAGAAAGCAGAGACATTACTTTGCCAACAAAGGTCTGTCTAGTCAAAGCTATGGTTTTTCCAGTAGTCATGTATGGATTGTGAGAGTTGGACTATAAAGAAAGCTAAACGCTGAAGAATTGATGGTTTTGAACTGTGTGTTGGAGAAGATTCTTGAGAGTCCCTTGGACAACTAGGAGATCAAACCAGTCAATCCTAAAGGAGATGAGTCCTGAATATTCATTGGAAGGACTGATGCTGAAGCTGAAACTGCAGTACTTTGGCCACCTGACTCAAAGAACTGACTCATTTGAAAAGACCCTGATGCTGGGAATGATTGAAGGTGGGAGGAGAAGGGGATGACAGAGGATGAAATGGTTGNACAAGCTGGAATCAAGATTGCTGGGAGAAATATCAATAACCTCAGATATGCAGATGACACAACCCTTATGTCAGAATGCAAAGAGGAACTAAAGAGCCTCCTGATGAGAGTGAAAGACGAGAGTGAAAAAGTTGGTTTAAAACTCAGCATTCGAAAAATTAAAATCATGGCATCCAGCCCATCTAGTCAATGGTTTTTCCAGTAGTCATCTACAGATGTGAGAGTTAGACCATAAAGAAAGCTGAACACCAAAGAATTGATGTTTCTGATGAGTATTCAGGGTTCATCTACTTTGGATTGACTGGTTTGCTTTCCTTGTAGTCCAAAGGATTCTCAAGTCTTCTCCAACAACAGAGTTCAAAAGCATCAGTTCTATGATGCTCAGCTTTCTTTATGGTCCAGTTATCACACCCATACATGGCCACTGGAAAAACCATGGCTTTGACTAGACAGATCTACGTCAGTAAAGTAATGTCTCTGGTTTTTAACATGTTGTCTAGGTTGGTTAAATATTTTCTTCCAAGGAGTGTCTTTTAATTTCATGGCTGCAGTCACCATGTGCAGTGATTTTGAGCGCAAGACAGTAAAGTCTGTCACTGTTTCCATTGTTTTCCCATCTATTTGCCATGAACTGATGGGACTAAATGCCATAATCTTCAGTTTTTGAATGTGCAGTTTTAAGCCAGCTTTTCTTCACCTACAGTATTACTAACTAAAATGAATTTGAAAAGGCAGAATATCTTGGAATATCTGGATAACAAGTGATATGTCTCAAAGCTTTTTTTTTTTCAAAATGAAATTTTAAAAAGTTCAGTAATGAAAGTGTTGAGCTAAATGAAAATGAAAAGAAGACCTCTGAGAACTTATGGGATACAGCTAAAACTGTGCTTGTATGAAAGTTTGTAACTGAAAACATCTTAAAAAGGAAGATATATTTTAAATCAGGAACACAAAATTCACTGTACAAAACTTGAAAAAAGCTAATTAAGTAAAAGGAAAGCAGAAATCACAAAGATAAGAACAGAAATAAACAAAATAAATAATTTTAAAAATACAGAGAATGTCAAAACATTTCAAGTGGCTCGTTTGTAGGATAAATAGAATTGACCAAATTTAGTTTGATCACAAAACAAAGGACAGAGAATATTTAAATTAATGAAATTCAGAAGGAAAGAAGAAACACTGCTACTACCTTATAAAAATAACATTTATCATAAGATAATATTATTAGCAATATTTGAAAATAAATTATATAACCAGGATAAAATAGTTTCTTTGCATTTCATACCCTTGACTCATTTATTTTGCAACTTGAAGTTCAGCTCAGTTCAGTTGCTCAGTCGTTTCTGACTCTTTGTGACCCCATGAATCACAGTGAGCCAGGCCTCCCTGTCCATCACCAACTCCTGGAGTTCACTCAGATTCATGTCCATTGAGTCAGTGATGCCATCCAGCCATCTCATCCTCTGCTGTCCCCTTCTCCTCCTGCCCCCAATCCCTCCCAGCATCAGAGTCTTTTCCAATGAGTCAACTATTTGCATGAGGTGGCCAAAGTACTGGAGTTTCAGCTTTAGCATCATTCCTTCCAAAGAAATCCCAGGGCTGATCTCCTTCAGAATGGACTGGTTGGATCTCTTTGCAGTCCAAGGGACTCTCAAGAGTCTTCTCCAACACCACAGTTTAAATGCATTAATTCTTCGGTGCTCAGCCTTCTTCACAGTCCAACTCTCACATCCACACATGACCACAGGAAAAACCATAGCCTTGACTAGGC
>SJYX01007229.1:73177-95816 GCA_006410675.1 Oreotragus oreotragus | reverse complement strand
CTTCCTGACCCAGGGATTGGACTCTGGCCTCCTTCAAAACAAGCAGATTCTTTGCCATCTGAGCCACCAGGGAAGCCCATGAATAAGTATTAAGTTAAGTTAAGCCACTCAGTTCAATTCAGTCGCTCAATTGTGTCCAACTCTTTGCGACCCCATGAATCGCAGCACTCCAGGCCTCCCTGTCCATCACCAACTCCTGGAGTTCACTCAAACTCGTGTTCATTGAGTCGGTGATGCCATCTAGCCATTTCATTCCTTTAGGATGGACTGGTTGGATCTTCTTGCAGTCCAAGGGACTTTCAAGAGTCTTCTCCAACACCACAGTTCAAAAGCATCAATTCTTCACTGCTCAGCTTTCTTTATAGTCCAACTCTCACATCCATACATGACTACTGGAAAAACCATAGCCTTGACTTGACGGACCTTTGTTGACAAAGTAATGTCTCTGAGTAAGTATATTGGAAGCTAAATATTAAAATCCAAAGTATGTTTTATTATTTTAGTTTAACTTTATTAATATGCTGCTACAATTTATTAATATTAACAAAATTGGGAATATGATACAGTCTGGTGCAGGATAGGGAATAGAATTCTGAATTATCTCTACTGGAGAACCTTATAAAAATAAAAAGAAATGGGTGAGGGAAAGGACTGTTTAGAATTTATTTAAAGCAAAGTATTGTTTTCAATAAATTATAAATTGGATACAAAGAATGATGCCTTAATCCTTTTAAGAACATTTAAATACTATCCTGGTGATGAAGATAAATGAACATTCCTTATATTTGAGCAAGGTAGAAAGTACAGAGACAGAACCAATGGACCATTGAACCAAAGAAAGAGGTAAACACATTATTAGTGTATCCAAAAGACCCAGAAATTCTCACCATCACTTTCTATTTCTCTAAAAATGGCTCATAACAAGAGCCATGAGCTTAACTACCTCTATGTGCCAGCACTATGCTTACAAAGGAAGAGTACTTCCAATATTCATAGCAACTATTCTAAGCAAAATATTGAGGAATAAGATCAGACCAGGTGGCTGAGACAGTAGAATCCACTTGCAATGCAGGAGACTTGGGTTCAATCCCTGAGTGAGGAAGATTCCCTGGAAGAGGAAATGGAAACCCACTCCAGTATTCTTGCCTGGAGAATTCTTTGAACAGAGGAACCTGGTGGGGTACAGTCCTTGGGGTCACAATAAGTCAGACAGGACTGAGTGACTAATACTTTCACTCTCACTTTCAAAATCAGACCAGATTTGACACACTTTGGAAATTACTTCCCATGTCTGTTTTATAGAATTTTCATACTTTCAGAGGTATAAATAACACTGGACTTTGAGTAGAAGAATAGAACCTTATATAAGTTCTTACCTATCACCTTTATCCACCACAGAAATGTTCTCTTAACTTTTCAGATTTATATATTCAACCACAGAAAACCTTACTTCTACATATTTTCACATCTACAAACATACTTAAGGCTTTTTTCTGCTAAGTTCAAGCAACAGAAGATAGAATAATAATATCCTCTAACCTGTCCCCATACCTGCTTAATTCATTAGTGGTCTCTTTCCAGTCACAGCTGCCTTTCTTATGATGGAAGTCTTTCTTTTCTGACTCCTTCACCAAAAAGCATGGTTTTCAGACAAGACTCTGTTTGAAAGTCTTTTGTCAATGATGATCAGTGTTTCAGTATAATTCTGACATCACTTTTATGTAGCTTTCTACACTATAACCCTCCATACTCTCTAAAAGAAATCTCTTGGAAACCATAACATTGCTTCTTCTTGATTTTCTTTCTACTTTTTGCATATTCTTCCAATTCATTCCATAAGCTACTCTGCTTCTTTTGAACTTGATCAATGCTAAACACTTGTCCTTTGAATGTTACAAATTTTCCAGGGCTATAAATGATCATACTGATGATCTGAGCCAGTCTGAACCAACTGAAGTGTCTACTCCCCCCTCCACCTTCCTTTTATCAAGGAGATCATCCAAGGTAACAGAGAAGAGACCAAACCACACTCAAAACAAATGAATAAAGTCTTCAGGTAGAATTTCACAAGATTTTTAGCTGTAATTGTTTCATGGCAATCTCTATTCTGACAATCAAACATAAAAAGTAAAACATAAATTCAATTTTATCTTTATACCACATAAATTTGCTCAACTATGTAGTTCTACTGTTAACTACAAACTAAGTGATAACCAGACCCCCAAAAATACATAATTCAGGATTTAGATAGTGACACAGACTTAGTTTTTCAAATTTTATCACACTGACAAAGCCAGATGGTGCTGACAGTAAAATGTTTGGGGAAGAATTAACATGTAAGGGCAAACATCAGGGAAGGGTTTGCTTTAGGCTTTTCCTAAAATTACAGGCCAACTCATCAGAGAACTCTTATTTAAACTATTTAAAGATTCCTCTTTTCCTCTGATTTAGTGTATTTTATTAAAAAATAATTATTTTTGGGAGAATAGCATTGAAATATGTATACTATCATGTAAGAAATGAATTGCCAGTCTATGTTCAGTGCAGGATGCGGGATGCTTGGGGCTGGTGTATGGGGATGATCTGGAGGGAAGATGTGGTTCCTAAAATTACAGGCCAACTCATCAGAGAACTCTTATTTAAACTATTTAAAGATTCCTCTTTTCCTCTGATTTAGTGTATTTTATTAAAAAATAATTATTTTCCGAGTATCTGGCCTCATATTGGCCAGTTCATCTAATCACAATACTGTCATTAATTTATTTCTGACTGTTTCTCAAATAAGGAAATGATTTCTTCCTCAAATATGCCCTTTATTACTTTGTTCATGAAAATATTTTCTCTTCTTTACCTACTATTATCCTCATATCTATCCTTACAGTAACCATGACTGAACTAATCAAGATGAAATGGTGATGTGTGTCTGCGGAAATGCTGTTTGAAAAAAATGTACTATTTTTCTACTTGTTATTTCTTGTTTGCTAATTTATATAATTTTAATTTTGGAAAAATATGACAAGAAAATAAATCAGACACGCAAAACACAACAACCAAAACACCACTCCCTCAAGTTACAAAAGAACGTACAACAACAAAAAGAGTTTTAATTAAAGAAATATTTTTAAATGAAAGCCTTAACATTTACAAAATTAAAGTTAATTATCACAAGGAGTTAAGTGGGATTTGATTGATATTTTTATTTTGTATTAATTTTGAGCTAATTTAACAGAGTGCAGAAAATGCTATATTGTCAAGCCAACAGACAGATAACTAACTTCGGTCTTAAATATAAAGAAAAAGCAGAAAAACTCTTCAGTGGTAGACCATAGGTATACAGGTGAACTCAAGCTTAGTACAACATGGAGTATGTTGCTTGTGGCATATCAAGAATGGGATTAGGATAAGAGAGAAGAAAGGACCAAAAGAACAGATGAAGCTTTGACTGCTCCTAACAGGACATCTTTATACCCAAAAGCATTCAAGTTTGCTGAAGCACAGTGGCATCATATATAAAACCGGTGGTCATGAAATGAATGGGTCATGGGTGACTTTGTAATCTAATGGAATCTCAGTGCACTAGTCTGCAACTGTCTTTAAACCGTGGGGATTTAAAAAAACACATTTTACACAAGTTTTAATAAGATTTTCTTTTAAATGCAACTTTATTTTCCACATATATGCTCATTTTTGCTATTGCTGACTAATTATATGTTAAAGGACATTTAAAATGTTTTCATTAGCAGTCAAATTTTAAAAGTAATATTTTTTAAAATTAAGCATTATTCAGATTATATTAAAATTAGAAAATAAATATACTGCACAGACAACTAAAAGATATATAGCAGAATTTAACTGAAATTAGCTTGTAGTTTTAATGAAACTCTAAATACTCATTCAAATGTACAGGCATTTAATTATATATTTTGGGCTATATGTGATTGAAAATTAAGTGGGTGTTTCTTGAGATAAAATAGAGTATATTTACAACATTTTTCATGTGTTATTACCTCTAGGGTCCCAACGGTATCCCTGTGTTTAGAAATTTGGTATAATAATTCAAAAGATTCAGCATATAGCTATATGTGTGAGTGAGATTTATTATAAGGACATTTTAAGGACAGACACCTAGATCGTAAGAGAAAAAAACAAGAATGAAATCTAAAGAAATCTATGTGAAGGCTTCATTATGCTTCCTCCCTGCCTCCCATGAGAAGTCACATGAGTATATTTTTCTTTCAATGACAAAACAAAAAGCTAGTGGAGGTGATGAAAATCCAGCTGAGCTATTTCAAATCCTAAAAGATGATGCTGTGAAACTGCTGCACTTAATAGGCCAGAGAATTTGGAAAATTCAGCAATGGCCGCAGGCCCGGAAAAGGTCAGTTTTCATTCCAGTCCCAAAAGGCAATGCCAAAAAAAGTTCAAACTACTGCACAACTGCTCTCTATACACATGCTAGCAAGGTAATGCTTAAAATCCTTCAAGCTAGGCCTCATAAATATGTGAGCCAAGAAATTCCAGATGTACAAGATGGATTCAGGAAAGGAAGAGGAACCAGAGATCAAATTGCCAATATCCACTGCATCACAGAAAAAGCAAAGGATTTCAAGAAAACATCTACTTCCACTTCATTGCCTGTGGTAAAATCTTTGAGTGTGTGGATCACAACAAATTGTGGAAGATTCTTAAAGAGATGGGGCTATCAGACCACTTGACCTGCTTTCTGAGGAACCTGTGTGCAGGTCAAGAAGCAAAAATTAGAAATGGACATCTGGACATAGAACAACAGACTGGTTCAAAAATGGTAAAGGAGTCCGTCAAGGCTGTATGTCGTCACCCTATTTATTTCACTTCTATGCAGGTACATCATGGGAAATACAGGGCTGGATGAATCACAAGCTGGAATCAAGATTGCCAGGAGAAATATCAGTAAACACAAATATGCAAACTACACCACCCTAAAGGCAGAAAGTGAAGAGAAACTAAAGAGCCCCTTGATGAAAGTGATAGAGGAGAGTGAAAAGTTGGCTTAAAACTCAACATTCCAAAAACTAAGATCATGGCATTTGGTATCATCACTTTATGGCAGATAGATGAGGAAAAATGGAAGCACTGACAGACTTTATTTTCTTGGGCTCCAAAATCACTGCAGATGGTGACTGCAGCCATCAAATTCAAAGATGCTTGCTCTGTGGAAGAACTGCTGTGACAAACCTAGGCAGCATATTAAAAGGCAGAGACACTACTTTGCACACAAAGATCCAGATAGTCAACATGGTTTTTGACCAGTTCAAAAAAAAAAAAACAACAGTCAAAATGGTTTTTCCAGTAGTCATGTATGGATGTGAGTTGCACAATGAAGAAGGCTGAGTGCCAAGGAATTGATGCTTTCAGTCTAGTGCTGGAGAAGACTCTTGAGACTCAGTTGGACTGCAAGGAGTTCAAACCAGTAAATGCTAAAGGAAATTAAGCCTGAATATTCATTGGAAGGACTGATGCTGAAGTTGAAGCTCCAACACTTTGGCCACTTGATGCGAAGAGCTGACTCCTTATAAAAGACTCTGATGCTGGGAAAGATTGAAGACAGAAGGAGAAGAGGGAGACAGAAAATGAGATGGTTGGGTGGCATCACCAACTCAATGGACGTGAGTTTAAACAGGGAGATAATGAAGGACGGGGAAGCCTGACAAGCTGTAGTCCATGGGGCCACAAAGAGTCAGACACGACTGTATGACTAACAACAAAATGTACACTAGCTGTACTCATGGAAAACCATTAGAGGCTCAGCTGTGAAGATTTTGACTGAGGCCAATCACATAGATACCCTCTGTCAGGCAGGTACTAAAATTGCAGATTTCAGAGGAAAGCAGGCTCTGGAATAAATCATAGGTTCACCACTATTCATATTATTTACGTAAACAAGGCAGACTGAGCTTTTTTCATCAACATTTTTTTAGTTAATTGTTGCTTGGAAATGCTCCAAGAGCCAAGTTCCCAAATGCTAGATGGATAACCTGGTAATAGGCCTTTATAAGTATGGCAGCCTCAAGTTTTCTACACCTCTTTTTGCACACTCACAAATTTTAGATTAAATGTCTGCATAGAGGGGCATCTTGATAGTCCTGTTTAGATGTTTTCACTCTATTTTTGTCGGGCTTCCCTGGTGGCTCAGGTGGTAAAAAATCTGCCTGCAGTGCAGGAGACCTGGGTTCTATCCCTGGATCAGGAAGATGTCTTGGAGAAGAGAATGGCTGCCCACTCCAGTATTCATGCCTGGAGGATGTCATGGACAGAGGAGCCTGGTGGGTACAGTCCATGGGGTCACAAAGAGTCGGACACGACTGAGTATCTAACAGTTTCACTTTTTACTTCATTTTAGTTGCCTAAGCTATTGGAGCCCTGCTGTGCTCATTTCCTAGAGATGATTTTAAAACTATATATACCATAAATTAGGTGGGCTAAAACAACATAAATTCATTCTCTCAGAATTCTAGAGGGTGGAAATCTGAAAGCAGAGCCGTTATCTCTCCCAACACTCAGAGAAAAAGTCTTCTCTGCTTGTTTCTTAGCTTCTGGCGTTGCAGGCCGTCATTGGCCTTCCTAAGCTTGTGGACGCATCATTCCGCACTCTGCCTCTGTCTTCACTGAGCATCCTGCATGTGGGACTCCATCTCAGTGTCTCTTCTCCACTTACTCAGGCATCAGCCATAGTGGATGAGGGCCTCCCCTATTTCCAGATAAGCTCACATGTGCAGGGCCTGGGAGGTTTGAGCTCTAACTTACCTTTTTGGTGAGCTTATTATTTGGAATATTTTGAAAATCTGCTTCAGTATAATACATCTTAATCTGCTTAAAACCTACTGTTTAATACTTTGCTAGCCATTAAATAAACCAAATCAAGAAAAAAAATTCAAAGTAGTAAAAGAGTGAGAGTGAAAATAAGATAGAGAAATAAAAACCAAAATCCCCCAAACATACTGAAATCAATGTGAAGAGATTTTCCTGAGGACAATTGATGCCATAATTTGGTGAGTTTTCTTTGACCAAGTAGCAAGGTGAAGGAAGTTGCATCACTAAGCCAGAGATCCCTAAATGAAGACACACACACACACACACACATACACACACACTATTTGATCTTATATTTCTTTATATTGGAAATATTTTCTGTCTAAATCCAGATACTAATTCCTTTCATATTTTGTTATTACTACTCAACAGAGCAAGACATCCTGGATCATGAAGTCAAGTAGGCCTTAGGAAGCACTACTACTTACAAAGCTAGTGGAGGCGATGGGATCTCAGCTATTTAAAATCCTAAAAGATTATGTGGCTAAAGTGCTGCACTCAATATGTCAGCAAATTTGGAAAACTCAGCAGTGGCCACAGAACTGGAAAAAGTCAGTTTTCATTCCAATTTCAAAGAAAGACAATGCCAAAGAATGCTCAAGCTACTGTACAATTGCACTCATTTCTCATAATAGTAAGGTTATACACAAAAGTTTTCAAGCTAGGCTTCAGCAGTGCATGAACCTAGGATTTCAGATGTACAAGCTGGATTTAGAAAAGGCAGAGGAACCAGAGATCAAATTTGTAACACTTGTTGTATCATGGAAAGCGAGGGAATTACAGAGAAGCATCTACTTTTGTTTCATTGATTACACTCAAGCCTTTGACTTTGTGGGTCACAGGAAACTGTGGAAAATTGTTAGACACAAGAGTACCAGACCACTTCATGTGTATCCTGAGAAACTTTCATGTGGATCAAGAAGCTACAGTTAGAATCTTACATGGAACAACTGACTGGCTCAAAATTGGGAATTGAGTATGACAAGGCTGTTCATGGTCACTCTGTTTATTTGACTTATATGCAGAGTATATCATGTGAAATGCCAGGATGGATAAATCACAAGCTAAAATCAAGATGACAGGAGAAGTATCAGCAATCGCAGGTATCCAGATGATACAACTCTAAAGGCAGAAAGTGAAGAGGGACCAAAAAGCCTCCCGATAAAGGTGAAAGAGGAGAATGAAAAAAGACGGCTGCAAACTAGCATTTAAAGAACCAAGGTCATGGCCTCTGCCATCACTTCATGGCAAATAGATGGGAAAAAAATAGAAACTGTGACAGACTGTGTTTTTTTTTTGGGTGGGGGGGCTCCAAAATCACTGTGGATGGTGGCTGCAGCCATGAAATTAAAAGATGCTTGCTCCTTGGAAGGAAAGCTATGCCATACCTAGACAGTGTAGTAAACAAACAAAGACATCACTTTGGAGACAAACGTCCAAATTTTCAAAGATATGGTTTTTCCAGTGGTCAAGTGCAGATGCAACAGTTGGATCATAAAGAAGGCTGAGCGCCAAAGATGATGCTTTCAAAGTGTGGTGTTGGAGAAGACTCTTGAGAGTACCTTGGGCTGCAAGGAGATAAAACCAGTCAATCCTAAAGGAAATCAACCCTGAATATTCATCAGAAGGACTGATGCTGAAGCTCCAATACTTTGGCCACCTGATGCAAAGAACTGACTCATTGAAAAAGACCCTGATGCTGAGTCAGACTGAGAGGAGGATGAGGAGTAGGTGACGGAGGATGAGATGGTTAGATAGCATTACCTACTCAGTGGACGTTAATTTGACCAAATTCTGGGAGACAGTGAAGGACAAGGAAGCCTGCTGTGCTGCAGTCTTTGAGGTCCCAAAACGCCAGACTTGACTTAGCAACTGAAGAACAGCTTGGTTGGTACATAACTCAGAAAGTTGATAAAATGAGTGCCAATTAGTTTTTTTTTGTGTGTGTGTGTGTATCAATAATCAATATCTGTGCGTGTGTGCTGTGTGTGCTAGTTGCTTCAATCCTGTCCGTCTCTTTGGACCATATGGTCTGTAGCCCACCAGGCTCCTCTGTCCAGAGGACTTTCCAGACAAGAATACTGGAATGGGTTGCCGTTCCCTCCTCCAGGGGATCTTCTCAATCAACATCTGGCTCTACATAAATCTCAAAAGTTTGTCTAACTGCATTGGGGGGAAAATGGTCCCTAATTTATTGAGCTTGATCCTCAAATGGATGGAAAATATGAATGGGAAGTAAAGAGGGAGCACAGGGAGACAGGAGAACAAGTGGGAGGAAAAGGAGAAATAAAAGGAGAGGGGAAAGAGAACTAGGAGGGACAAAGGGGAGACGGAGGAGGCGAGGACACAGGAAGTAGGGTTTCTCAGTGGAGGCTACACTGAGATGGGAATGGGCATTCTTGACAGCTGTGGCTGTGTGACTGCCCAGTTCCCAAGCTAGAGTGGAAATCTCCCTCCAGCAGAAAATATAACAGTGCCTATCCGTGTGTGGGGTATGGAACAGGCAGGCCACACATATGTGTTGACAGTAAAACAGAAGAATTTAAGCTTCTGAACTGTGGTGTTGGAGAAGACTCTTGAGAGTCCCTTGGACTGCAAGGAAATCCAACCAGTCCATCCTAAAGGAGATCAGCCCTGGGTGTTCATTGGAAGGACTGATGCTGAAGCTGAAACTCCAATCTTTTGGCCACCTCATGTGAAGAGCTGACTCATTTGAAAACACCCTAATGCTGGGAAAGACTGAGGGCAGGAGGAGAAGGAGATGAGAGGATGAAATGGTTGGATGGCGTCACCGACTCAGTGCGTATCAGTTTGAGTAAACTGTAGGAGTTGGTGATAGACAGGGAGGCATTGCATGTTGCAGTCCACGGGCTGACAAAGAGTTGGACATGACTGAGCGACTGAACTGAATTGAGAGTAAATATAAGATGGAAAATAATAGGTAAATGTAGGTATTTTGCCTTAAAAACTCATGAGGGAAAAGGGTATAACATTTATTAAAATGCTTTTTAAAGTTTGAATTCAGGACAATGGAAAATTTTGTTATTTATTAGACAGGGAGGCCTTGCATGTTGCAGTCCACGGGCTGACAAAGAGTTGGACATGACTGAGCGACTGAACTGAATTGAGAGTAAATACAAGATGGAAAATAATAGGTAAATGTAGGTATTTTGCCTTAAAAACTCATGAGGGAAAAGGGTATAACATTTATTAAAATGCTTTTTAAAGTTTGAATTCAGGACAATGGAAAATTTTGTTATTTAATATTTCAAACTGGGAATATATAACAATTTTTCTTTGCTTTTAATATAATATATTTAACCTCAATATGAGAAAATTTAAAGGTAGTATAGAAAACTGCATTTTAAACATTGTAAAAGTTGAGAAAAAACTTACAAATGGTAGTTATGAATGGAGCAGATGACATGTGACCCATGAAAAATTAGACTAGTGAAAAGAATATTGAATTTTTCATTTTTCTTGGCTCAGACATATTTTTGTGGCTTTGAAATCTGAGGAAATTACTCTTTCTTTAAGTGACTAAATATTCTTTAGTATCCTTTCTACCAAATCCCATTTTATCTCTCCGTTCTATACACTCTATCATAGTAATATCAGTTCTCAGTCATGGATAAGTATATTTTACAAACTCTCTGGTTGCTGAGCCGCTGTTTTCCCTTTGCACCTACATGTCGAGTTGAAGAATGGTGGTAGGCGTCCTCCTTAATTTTCCAATGTTTCTTTGTATTTTGTTGAATCATGTCATAAGTGAGCAGCAGACAGGATTCAGGCTGCATTGAAGAGGTGAATTATTAACTGAAATCCATTTCTCTATACTAGTGTCTCCAGCAGCACTATTAGAAGTAGCTGTTTCATCTTGCTTCGTAGTTTATGGTGGTCTTTTTCTGCATTTGGAAGAAAATTTGTGATTCTATAAAAATATAAATTTTGGCCACATTTTAAATATTTCTAATGATTTCAATAAAGTATTTCTGTCTTTAAGTGGAATGCCAAATTATAGTTAATTTCTCCATCTAGAACTTTAACATCACCGAGGTGTTTAAAAAATGGATGATGGGAGACCAGTGAAGTCTGAGTTAGGGTGTAAGATGGGTATTCATTTTTATATATTTTGTTCTATATTCCTGGAAGTATAATTCTTCAGATTTGTTTTGAAGCTAATGTGATTCAAATTTATAAAAATAATCATCTGCTCAAAATGTAGATCATTCATTTTTGGAATAAAAAATAATCTAATAATACCTGATGTATCCTACTGTCATTTAAAAATATGTAGTATTTCTCTTAGACTTGTACACATTTAATTTTAATCATTGGAGAAAATATAAGGAAGCTATAAGAAGTTATAGCTTTTATAGAGTATGTAGCTCTTAAAAACACACTTTCTGTTTTTCCTATAATATAAATAAAACTTGTCAGAGTGTACGGTAAAATCTCAAGCATACTAATTAGAATTTTACTTACACCTGAGATTTAAAATGAAAGGAAGATTCAATGAAATGAAAGCTACAATATCTTGCATAACAACTTATTTATGTAAATTAAGGAATATGTGAAAGAAGAACAAAAATGAAGGTAGTAAGCTGATAATATTTTCTTTGCATAGTATAATTTTGATTATTTTACTATTGAATTTTCATTTTCCTTTGATAGCAACTTATATTGTTCATCTCAGATTTTTCACCAATAATTCTTATTTCTTGGCATCAGTCATGTAGTTTTGTGGAAAACTTAATTTTTAATTTTTCTCCCTGACTTTATCTTGAAGAAAAGAGTTTAAAATCAGAAGGTTTTCGCCAATTTTAAACGTGGTTTTCTGTCAAAGAGAAAACTTTCTATCTTCCACCTCCAGATCTATATGTGTTATAATGGACTGAAAAAGGTAAATTTAACCATTTGCATATACAATTTTTTAAAAGAAAATATTATAATAAATTAGGAATTAAATTAGAACAAATATTTTATGTCACTATAGGCTTCACTTTAACCTAAATCTATACATCAGCATTTTCTCCTTTCTGTAATTCATGTAGAAAATGAGCCAAATTTTTCATACCAAAATGAAACAGTTACTATTTTTTCATTTCTTCTCTTTCTCTACTGATTAAAATTTTCACACCTTTTTGTTCAATAGTTTCTTTCTTTCACATGCATGTGATAATGAAAGCAAATATCTGAAAACATTGATGAGTAAGCTTTTTGAAAAATTTAAAAAAATTAGCAACAATCCTACTAGTGGCAAATGTTTTTTTAATATAAATATTTTTTAACTAATAAAATATTTTCTTAGATAAATTTTATATGGGTTAGTACTAGAGAAAATGTAGGATCAATAAACACAATATATTTAAGAAAAAATATGGTGGGGAATTGAAGTGGATAATTTGATAGAGAAATAATTAAACTGTTACTGTGGAAAATAAATTTTACACAGAAATAACTTTTAATGTATTAATTACAATGGTCCATCTGCCCTTGACATGAGCCTACGTTTATAACCCTTGAGTTCCTGGTTAGTATGCATGACAAAACTCCCTAGCTGGAAAAGAAGCACAAACACTTAAATTTTACATTTAGAAATTCTGCAAGAATGCTTACTTCTGTAGGATCTGACTTTGGTTTTAGGTAAGCTTCTCACATCAGCACTTCATTTATGACTATCTACTTCCCATAGTGACGCATTTCAATAACAGTGTTGTGTCTAATATAAATTATGAGAAATTCTTGGTATTTTGTCAAAGTGGCCTGGGTCTGAGTCCTCCTAAAAGCAGAGCCTGGGTAAGGTCTAGGTAATCTATCAGAGAGCCAATCTCTGGAGTTATAGTGAGGAAGAAGAGAAAAAGAGACAAGGCAGGGAGAAAGGCCACAGAGTGCACCCGTGAGCGGGCTTTCCCTGCAGACAGTAGGGCGCAATGCTGCTGCTGCTGCTGCTAAGTCACTTCAGTCGGCGCAATGCTAGGAGGATGCTATGGACTCAGAAAATGGCTTCCTTACCCTCTAGCTCTGGTGATTCCCAGCTATAGGCTGAGCAAGTTGCCATGGCAATAGAGAAATTTTATGTTGAATGTATTTTTTGGATATGCTTTTAATATTAATGTTAATAATCGTATATATGGGTATAAATATAGCTATGTTATTGTGGTTCAGTGGCTACGTCATGTGGCCTGGCGTGCTGCAGTCCATGGGGACGCAGAGCCGGACTGGACTGAGCACCTGAACTGAACAGAAGTCGTGTGTGACTGTTTGCAACTGTAGCATGTCGGGCTTCTCTGTCCTTTATCATCTCCCGGAGCTTGCTCAGACTCACGCCATCGAGTCAGCGATGCCGTCCAACCATCTCATCCGCTGTCGTCCCCTTCTCCTCCCACCTTCAATCTTTCCCAGCATCACGGTCTTTCAAATATTTTGACCACCTGATGCAAGGAGCTGACTCATTGGAAAGGAGCCTAGTCCTGGGAAAAATTGAAGGCAAAAGGAGAAGCGGGCGGCAGAGAACAAGATGGCTAGACAGCATCACTGACTCAACATGCATTTGAGCAAAGTCTGGCAGACAGTGAAGGACAGGGGAGCCTGGTGTGCTTCAGTCCCTAGGGTTGCAAAGAGATGACCACAATTTAGCACCTGAACAACAACAAAAGCTATACTTTTAGGGTAAATACAGCAGAATGGGCTTAGTAGGTCAAAGATTCAATGCTTACATAGCTTGGTTAGATATTACCAAATATTTTTCTATTACTGGAGAGTTTTAATAATGAATCACAAATTGCATATTTATTATAAGAAAACAAAATGTACTGAAGTAGGCAATGTGTTGGTATAACTTACAAGAAGGGGAAACAAATTTAAAAATGTTTTGGTTTTTTTTAATACAAAGGAGTTATTGTACTTTAAATCTCTCACTGATTTGTGGGTTTTGGGTGGGTGTGTGTTTGTGTAAAAACATTTTATAGGAAGAAAGTGTGGGGATTCAGGGAATTCAAAGTTAATTTTGGTGCTATTAGACATGAGGTTATAACTTTGCTTTAATGTATAATTTGTTATGAGAATTAATCTTTGAAAATTATGAAAAAAATATGGTGAATAGCCTGCAGCTCTAAAAGCTCACCATAAATACCAAGCAATGAGTGAGCATATTTCTTCTGATTATATATCATGAAACCTAAATCCAACTCATGCTTTCCTACTTATTACTAACAATGGTAGCTGTGTTTTGTCATAAAATTATAAATTGTGATTAGTCTCTACTGTATAGATATGTCTTACTGGGCTGAATAGTGAGATATTTTTAAGTGTAATTAGATACTTAACCTTAATTATGAAGGTATAAATAGCTACTTTTACATAGACTTCAGTTAAGTAAAAGCATTTCTGCATATTTTTATATGTGCAAGTAGAATTTGCACAAAAAAATATTGCCACACAAACTAAAAGTGATTTGAAAATGAAAAGTTCTGTGACTTAGATTTTATCTTTTAAATAATTTTCTTCAAAAAGAGTTCATAATATACATTTTCTACCATTTTCTGTATGTAGTTATATATATGTAGATTTTTACTGTTAATGGCAAGATACCAAATTGTTTAGAAGACACAGATTTTAAATGATAACATTAAAATTTAAAAAGTAATTAGTATAATAATAGTTAAATGCCCTTTATACAATTTTCAGTTACAAGAAAAATCTTTTCAGGAATTCTGCTGTATGTATTTATTCCCACAGATTACTAATAATGTGTTTTTTTTTTAATTATTACAACGTCTTGTGTTTTACAAAACAACTTCTCAAGTAGTACTTCATTTATGTTTCTCAAAAAATCTGTGCAAATATAAAATCACTCTTTTCTGTTGTGTTTCGTATGTGAATGAGTTTGAGCTGTACATATCTGTAATCAAAATGTATTACTTGAAAATTTCATTCTTATTTTACAAATCTGTAAAGATAATCTGATCTTTAGGTTGCGTCCCTACTTGTGGATAATTGTTTAGAAGACACAGATTTTAAATGATAACATTAAAATTTAAAAAGTAGTATAATAATAGTTAAATGCCCTTTATACAATTTTCAGTTACAATAAAAATCTTTTCAGGAATTCTGCTGTATGTATTTATTCCCACAGATTACTAATAATGTGTTTTTTTTTAATTATTACAAGGTCTTGTGTTTTACAAAATAACTTCTCAAGTAGTACTTCATTTATGTTTCTCAAAAAATCTGTGCAAATATAAAATCACTCTTTTCTGTTGTGTTTCGTATGTGAATGAGTTTGAGCTGTACATATCTGTAATCAAAATGTATTACTTGAAAATTTCATTCTTATTTTACAAATCTGTAAAGATAATCTGATATTTAGGTTGCGTCCCTACTTGTGGAGCTGATTCTTTTGCAAACAAAAGAGTGTTTGATGAAATATCCACACTGGTATAATTTCTTCCCACTTTAGGAATTTATTGGTAAAATCTTACAATGTTTTGATTAGTTTCAGATTACATTTTGAGATAATCCAAACTAGAATCTCGAGAAATTGAGGGAGAATAAATTCTTCCCTCCCTGCAGCTCTCTCTTTCACTTTCTTATAGTTGACTCTGGACCACCAGGTTCTGGTCCATTAAAGGACCCCAACAAGTGGCGCCTGAACAGGGACTCTGGTATATGTGGCATTTCGGAGAGAGTGACACAAGAGGCCTAATGAGGTCAGGACCTATTGAGGTCAGTAAGTAGATGTGTATAAGAGACAGCAATGTGAGTTCATTAAAACTACTTATCCTGAAGTTGTCAATCATCAAAACAAAGTAGTTGCTGATTAAGTTAAAACTGCTGTGTATTAAATCTAGAGATATAAAACAAAATCAGTTTCATTTCCTCATGAGAAGAACAGGGAACACCAATGCTGTGCTCTGCTGCGCTAAGTCACTTCAGTCGTGCCCGACTCTTTGTGACCCCGTGGACGGCAGCCCACCAGGCTCCTCTGCCCATGGGGTTTCCAGGCAAGAATACTGGAGTGGGTTGCCATTTCCTCCTCCAGGGGATCTTCCCAACCCTAGGATCAAACCAGCATCTGTTAGTTCTCCTGCATTGGCAGGCAGGTTCTTTACCACTAGACCAATCCTTGTGTTCAAATATTTCTGATTGTGTTATATAAGAATTCCAAATAACTTGCTTTATAAAATTAATATAAAATGTGCACTAAAACAATTTGATTTTCACTTGCATGAAGACTATATCTTAGAAAACAAAAGTAATCTATTTTAAAGAAAAATGCTAATATGGTATATAGTAACTTGCTAATGATGAATATAATATTGAAAGTTCAAACATTCTTTCTTATACAACAAGCTAAAAGTGACATTTTATAAAATTTGTAACACTGATCTTCATGCTTCATTTTCACATTTAATGGGGAAGGAGTTGGAAAAGGGTTCAGGATGGGGGGCACATATACACCCATGGCTGATTCATGTTAACATGGCAAAAACCACTACAATATTGTAAAGTAATTAGCCTCCAATTAAAATAAATTAATTTATTAAAAATAAAATAAAACACACACAGAGAAGAAATGTTAAAAAATATTAAATAGTATATTTACAAAATTTTGGACATGGTACCAAATAATTTGATTTTACCACAAAATAGAACACAAGGAAATAGTACTGGCCAAATAGCCATCTGCTTGGCTCTAAAATTTTCACTGATTTTTGGCACACAGGATGGACCACCACTGTCTTAATATTTCCAATATAATGAGATTTATAAAGCTTATTATCTTTCATTTTCATTCATTATCATAAAATGGTAAACTAAAAGGCAATGTAGCATGAAAATATTTTATGAACACATTTGGGCATCCAAAAATAATTCAGATCAATTAAAATACTGCTTGGGAAGGATTTCCGCCAAGGAAAAATCAGAATGTTCATCATTTTTTGTATAGATATTTAAAATTAACATATGTTAGTGTAAGAGCCCATATAGATATATAAAATATGGTCTTATAACATGGTAGTATTAGGTTGTTTCTTGAATGGAATTGTAGATTACACAAGATTTAAACAAAATATTTAGAGAGTGCTATCTATAGGTCTTTTGGCAGAAGCTTTTGACTGTATATATATTATATAATATATATGCTTTAATTAAAATGAAATATTATATTCTATATCACAAATATGTTTGGTAACAAAACATGGTTTGTGTTTAAATATTGTTGTAAATGTATTTTAGATGCAATTTTAAGCTTTTGAAAATATTTGAATGACAATATCTAAATAATTTGATCAGTATCTAATGATTTGGAAATTCCAAAGAACATTTTATTATTTAAAGTTTTTTCTCCTTTTCTTTGGAGAGGGCTATGTAGAATGAGAGATAGCATGCAATTTTTATTTTGATGAACTTAATGAATCACTGAATAGAATGGAAGGACAGAAATTAACTTGAACTCATCAATAATATTGACAACTTTGACTAGAGGTGTAAGATAATTATTGGGAACTTGAGGCCGTAGCTTTGTAAAGGGAAGAAATATTATTTCATTTTAATAAAGAAGACTTGACTAATTTTGTAAAAAGTGATGAAAAGAATGGTCATCGTCATGAGAATAAAGGCAGGAGAAAATAAGTTTAAAGTCAAGGAAAGAATACAGTTCCAGGGTGTCAAGAGTATATCAATGTTGATGTTCAGTCACTTAGTTGTGTCCAACTCTTTGTAACACTGTGGACTGCAGCACACCAGGTTTCCCTGTCCATTACCATGTCCCAGAGCTGCTAAAACTCATGTCCATTGAGTCGATGATGTCGTTCAACCGTTTTGTTCTCTGTCATCTCCTTCTCCTCCTGCCTTCAATCTTTCCCAGCATCAGGGATTTTTCTAGTAAGTCAGGTCTTTGCATCAGGTAGCCAAAGTATTGGAGACTCAGCATTAGTCCTTCCAATGAATATCCAGGGTGGATTTACGTTGGATTGACTGGTTGGATCTCCTTGTTGTCCAAGGGACTCTCAGGAATCTTCTCCAATACCACAGTTCAAAAACATCAATTCTTGGGCGTGCAGCCTTCTTTATGGTTCCAGCTCTCACATCCATACATGACTACTGGAAAAACCATAGCCTTGACTAGATGGACCTTTGTCAGCAAAGTAATGTCTCTGATTTTTAATATGCTGTTTAGGTTGGTCATAACTTTCTTCCAAGGAGTAACTGTCTTTCAATATCATAGTCACAGTTACCATCTGTGATGATTTTACAGCCCAGAAAAATAAAGTCTGTCACTGTTTCCATCATTTGTCCATCTATTTGCCATGAAGTAATGGGACCAGAAACCATGATCTTAGTTTTTTGGATAGGAGTTTAAGCCAGCTTTTTCACTCTCCTCTTTTACTTTCTTCAAGAGGTTCTTTAGTTCCTCTTCACTTTCTGCAGTAAGAGTGGTGTCATCTGCATATCTGAGGTTATTGATATTTCTCCCAGCAATATTGATTCCAGCTTATGCTTCATCCAGACTGGCATTTTACATAATGTATTCTGCATATACATTAAATAATCAGGGTAACAATATACAAACTCAACAAACTCATTTCCCAATTTGGAACCAGTCCATTGTTTCATGTCCTGTTCTAACTGTTGCTTCTTGACCTGCATATAGGTTTCACAGGATGCATTTAAAGAAGTCTGGTATTCCCATCAATTGAGGAATTTTCCACAATTTGTTGTGATACACAGTCAAAGGCTTTAGCATAGTCAAAGAAGGAGAATAATACATTTTTTCTAGAATTTATTTATTTTTCTATGATCCAACAAATGCTGGCAATTTGATCTTTCATTCCTCTGTCTTTTCTAAATCGAGCTTGAACATCTGGAAGTTCACACTTCATGTACTGTTGATGCTTAGCTTGGAGAAATTTGAGCATGACTCTGCTAGCATGTGAGATGAGTGCTACTGTATGGTAGTTTGAACATTCTTTGGCATTGCCTTTCTTTGGGATTGAAATGAAAACTGACCTTTTCCAGTCCTGTGGTCACTGCCGAGTTTTCCAAATTTGCTGGCATATTGAGTTACCCCCTTTCACAGCATCATCTTTCAGGATTTGAAATAGCTCAACTGGAATTCCATCACCTCCACTAGCTTTGTTTGCAATGATGCTTCCTAAGGCCCACTTGACTTCACATTCCAGGGTGTCTGGCTCTAAGGGAGTGATCACAATATTGTGGTTATCTGGGTCATGAAGATATTTTTATATAGTTCTGTGTATCTTCTGCTTCTGTTAGATCCATATCATTTCTTTCCTTTATTGTGCCCATCTTTGCATGAAATGTTCCCTTGGTATCTCTAATTTTCTTGAAGAGATCTCTAGTCTCTCNACAATATTGTGGTTATCTGGGTCATGAAGATATTTTTATATAGTTCTGTGTATCTTCTGCTTCTGTTAGATCCATATCATTTCTTTCCTTTATTGTGCCCATCTTTGCATGAAATGTTCCCTTGGTATCTCTAATTTTCTTGAAGAGATCTCTAGTCTCTCCCATTCAATTGTTTTCCTCTCTTTCTTTGCATTAATCAATGAGGAAGGCTTTTTTAATCTCTCCTTGCTATTCTTTGGAACTCTGCATTCAGATAGGTTTATATTTCCTTTCTCCTTTGCCTTTCACTTTTCTTCTTTTCTTAGCTGTTTGTAAGACCTACTTAGACAAGCATTTTTCCTTTTCGCTTTTCTTTTTCTTGAGATGGTTTTGATCACTGTCTCCTGTACAACATTATGACCTCTGTCTATAGTTGTTCAGGCACTGTATCAAATCTAGTCCCTTGAATCTAGTTGTCACTTCCACTGTGTAATTGTAAGGTATTTGATTTAGGTCATATCTGAATGGCCTGGTGGTTTCCTTACTTTCTTTAATTTAAGTCTGAATTTGGCAATAAGGAGTTCATGATCTGAGCAACAGCCAGCTCCCAGTCTTATTTTTGCTGACTGTATAGAGCCTTTCCATATTTGGCTGCAAATATTATAATCAATCTGATTTTGGTATTGACCATCTGGTGATGTTATGTGTAGTCATTTCTTGTGTTGTTGGAAGAGGGTGTTTGCTATGACCAGTGCTTTCTCTTGGAAAAACTCTGTTAGCCTTTTCTCTGCTTCATTTTGTACTCCAAGGGCAAACTTGCCTGTTACTGGAGGTATCTCTTGACTACTTACTTTTGCATTTCAGTCCCCTATGATGAAAAGAACATCTTTTTTGGTATTAGTTATAGAAGGTCATCATAGAAATGCTCAATTTCAGCTTTTTCAGCATTAGTGGTTGGGGCATAGACTTGAAGTACTGTGATATTGAATGGGTTGCCTTGGAAATGAAGAGAGATCATTCTATTAAAAGTAGATAAATAAAAGTTATATGTCAAGACATGTACTGCCAAGCTACTGTGGGATAAAATGAGATGCTAAAACAATAAGGAAACAGTCTGGAACTAAACCAACCAACAGTGAGAAGGCAAGAATGAAGTAAGTAACAGTCGCATTGACATATATTTGAAAGGACTTATGTTTGGGAGCCAGGATGTGGTAGCAACACCATATATAAATAAAGAGCAAGTTTAGTGCAAACACAGGCTTCTCTTGGGTCTAGCATGGAGAATCAACCTGCCCTCATTGCTGATTTGTCAGGGAATGTTTAACAGGAGGATTCCTATGTGCTGTTTCGCATAAATTCTCTGTTCCTTATCAGTTCTTATTCCGAGAGTGAGTAGTGCTGCAAACAGCTCTCAGGACTGAGATCATGAGAAACGGTATCTGCTTGGATTCTTTTCAGTAACTCCCTTCAGTGACTCTTTTCAGCATCGGTGACCTTGTATGTATTAGACTATTCATATTGTTGCTATTGATAAAGTTTCATCCTGTGTAATAGCTGAGTAATCATCTTACTAAAGATATATAATCATACATTTCTGCTAATAAAATACCTTTGCTGCATCAGAACGTGGGTCCCTGTGTCTTTCTTTCTTTCTCTCTCTCTCCCCCTCCCTGCAGCTCTCTCTTTCACTTTCTTATAGTTGACTCTGGACCACCAGGTTCTGGTCCATTAAAGGACCCCAACAAGTGGCGCCTGAACAGGGACTCTGGTATATGTGGCATTTCGGAGAGAGTGACACAAGAGGCCTAATGAGGTCAGGACCTATTGAGGTCAGTAAGTACTTCAGACACAGGTCAAGCAGCTGAAAAGTCCCATCATTTCTCCACTTTACTTCACCATTTGTTTAAAGCTCAGAGACTTTTGGTTTTGCACCAATGAATAGAGGATTTCTTTCAAACAGTGGTTAAATGTAATCCTTGGTTCCCTGATAAAGGCAGTTTTGATTTAGAAATTTGGCATCGGGTCAAAGAAAATGTTGAACAAGCCGCCAGACAGAGAGAAAATATTCCAGTTGATTTCTGGCCCCTATGGGCTCTCATTAAAGCTGTAATTCTGCCATTTCGAGGTAAATTCTAGCCCTCCCAATATTCGACAACAGACAGAACACTTATTACATAAATATAAATAAAATGATAAAACTTTACAAAAGGCCCAATTTAAACAACATAAAATATTTCAAAATTTTCCTACTAATCCTACCCGGCTACTACAAATGCTCCTCCTCTGCCAACAGGTGCAACTCTAAAATTCTCTCCTTTGCTAGAACCTAATACTTCTGATAATGACTCTCCTGAGAACTTTTGACACCAAAACAGACAATACTTTCTTAGATAATAATGATAAGTCCTTAGCACAGACTCATATTTGCAGAAAAACTGGCATTTACATGCTCTCCTCCATGACACAGACGCTCTGAAATACTGGCTTTCCAATCACAAGTTTTTGACGTGGATGGTTTCTCCATCTTTCCAGTTTTAAAAAATCCTGATGCTCAAGGGCACATAATACCTCCATGTGATGGTATTAACTTGTTTTACATACAACAAATGAAAAAAGCTATAAATATGTATGGCCCACATTAGCCTTTTACTAAAGAGCTTCTAAATGTTGTGACATCTTGTATTGGAAACTTTATGATTGGCAAGTTTTAATAAAAGCTTTCTTTAAACCAGGAAAATATCTTCAGTGGACGATGTGATTTCATGATATAGCCAGAGATCATGCTAACAAGAATGCTCAAGCTGCAACTCCCCAAAACCAAACTACTTTTGAAATATTAACTGACACCAGACAATTTGATACCATAGAAGCTCAAATACAATGCCCTCCCTTTTACATAAACAATTAAAAACAGTGGCCCTTAAAAATTGGGATCAAATCACTCCTCAAGAAGAGCCTACAGGTAGCCACACTAAAGTATTACAAGGACCTGTATGAGCAACCGAGGTAGTATATTCAAAAGCAGAGACATTACTTTGCCGACTAAGGTCTGTCTAGTCAAGGCTATGGTTTTTCCTGTGGTCATGTATGGATGTGAGAGCTGGACTGTGAAGAAGGCTGAGTGCCGAAGAATTGATGCTTTTGAACTGTGATGTTGGAGAAGACTCTCGAGAGTCCCTTGGACTGCAAGGAGATCCAACCAGTCCATTCTGAAGGAGATCAACCCTGGGATTTCTTTGGAAGGAATGATGCTAAAGCTGAAGCTCCAGTACTTTGGCCACCTACTGCAAAGAGATGACTCACTGAAAAAGACTCTGATGCTGGCAGGAGGAGAAGGGGACGACCGAGGATGAGATGGCTGGATGGCGTCACTGACTCGATGGACGTGAGTCTGAGTGAACTCTGGGAGTTGGTGATGGACAGGGAGGCCTGG
>SJYX01007229.1:48032-66743 GCA_006410675.1 Oreotragus oreotragus | reverse complement strand
GGAATTCCATCACCTCCACTAGCTTTGTTCTTAGTGATGCTTTCTAAGGCCCACTTGACTTCACATTCCAAGATGTCTGGCTCTAGATTAGTGATCACATCCTCATGATTATCTGGGTCGTGAAGATCTTTTCTGTACAGTTCTTCTGTGTATTCTTGCCACCTCTTCTTAATATCTTCTGCTTCTGTTAGGTCCATACCATTTCTGTCCTTTATCGAGCCCATCTTTGCATGAAATGTTCCCTTGGTATCTCCAATTCTCTTGAAGAGATCTCTAGTCTTTCCCATTCTGTTGTTTTCCTCTATCTCTTTGCATTGATTGCTGAAGAAGGCTTTCTTATCTCTTCTTGCTATTCTTTGGAACTCTGCATTCGGATGCTTATATCTTTTCTTTTCTCCTTTGCTTTTCGCCTCTCTTCTTTTCAGTGCTATTTGTAAGGCTTCTCCAGACAGCCATTTTCCTTTTTTGCATTTCTTTTCCATGGGGATGATCTTGATCCCTGTCACCTGTACAATGTCACGAACCTCAGTCCATAGTTCATCAGGAACTCTATCTATCAGATCTAGGCCCTTAAATCTATTTCTCACTTCCACTGTATAATCACCAGGGAAGCCCATTTAATCAAGAAAGAGGCTTCTCTACTCATCTAGTCTTTGCGCTGCCCATTTAGAAATCTGTCTGCAGTTCTAGAGGTTGGCCAGCAAGCGGCGCCAGAGGATCATGTGCAAACACGTTTAGGGCGGCGGGAACAAGGGGGAAAATCTTTGTGAATCTGAATTCAAAGTGAGAGGTTTCAAGGACACGGTCCACTGGGCCGCAGGAGCCTAGACATGTGGGCCTAACCTGGTCACAACGGATGGGGCTTATTCCTGACTTTGCCTCATTAGGGAGACAGAACACTGCCTCCTTGCCAGTGGAAGCCTGCTCAACAGCGCGGCTGGCGTTTGTCAGTAAATATTCCTGGATAAATAAATGGGTTTGAACCCAGAGGAAGTGCAGGAAAGCTGTCTAAATGCAGACTGCAGGAGGGAGCATTCTGTCTGGGAAGGAAAGAAAGGACACTGCTAGTCAGGGTTGCAAGCAGAGAAAAGACCCTGGAGGTCTTGAAGACACTGGATACAGGGACCAACTAGAGTCATGGGCAGGGTTAGGAGATGCCAAGGATCTGATAAATGGACTATTTCCTGCCACATCAGTAAACAAAAGCTGTCCCAGCCATCAGTGATTCCACCACCAGAGGTGAGCTGGTGAGCGCTCAGGGAACTCAGGAAATAATACCTGCCATTTAGCAGCCATCAGACTGTATCCACTCCCTTGAGTGGTGAGCCCCGAGGAAACTCAGGGTGTGAAAACACAGGATACTGGCCCCAGATAGCTGAGGCGTATAACAAAGGCATGATTTCAGTGAGCCCAGACTCTTCCATCTTCACATACATGTCTGTATGCATGCTCAGTTGCTCAGTCATCCGTCCACGTGACCTCATTCACTGTAGCCCACAGGGCTTTCCTGCCCATGGAGTTTCCCAGGCAAGAATACTGGAGAGGGTTACCATTTCCTCCTTCAGGGGCATCTTCCCGACCCAGGTATCAAACCCTTGTCTCCTGTGTCTCCTACCATTAACAGGCAGATTCTTTACCACTGAGCCACATGGGAAGCCTTTTCCATACATAGAAAAGGCTAAATTCCTCAAGGTAACTGATTTTCCTTAATTGACAATACTGTTTTGACATGCAGGCTACCTGCCCTTTGTCACAAAACTTCTATATAACCTGTCTTCTCCCATTACCCCCTTGGAGCAGTTCTCTTGGTCCTGAAGTCCCCAAATTCCTGCTGAATGAAACATAACTCTCAATTCTTATTAGATTGTGACTATTATTTTTAGTTGACAGACCAAAGGCACCAGAGATGCAACAGTGGAGCCCATGGCAGGCTGAGAAATGGCCCTGCCGATTAGATATCCTGGCCCTGATCCTTGCAATCACTTTGCCGGCAAACCTCTGTATAGTCAAAGCTATGGTTTTTCCAGTAGTGGTGTATGGATGTGAGAGCTGGACCATAAAGAAGGCTGAGCGCCGAAAAATGGATGCTTTTGAATTGTGGTGTTGGAGAAGACTCTTGAGAGTCCCTTGGACTGCAAGAAGATCAAACCAGTCAATCCTAAAGGAAATCAACCCTGAATACTCATTGGAAGGACTGTTGTTGAAGCTCCAATACCTTGGCCACTTGATTCGAAGAGCCATCTCATTGGAAAAAACCCTGATGCTGGGCCAGACTGAAGGGAAAAGCAGAAGAGGGCGGCAGAGAATGAGATGGTTGGATGGCCTCACCAAATCAGAGTTTAAGCAAACTCTGGGAGATGGTGAAGGACAGGAAAGCCTGGTGTGCTGCAGTCCATGGGGTTGCAAAGAGTCAGACACAACTTAGCTACTGAACAACAACAAATCCTTGCAAGCTGAGAATACTACCTTATTGGGGGAAAAATATAGTGGGGGAAAAATAGTGTATTTGCAGCTATTAAGTGTTTTTAGATTTCTGTGTGAAGCTAGGAGAGGGAGGCTGAGGGAGATTTGATTCCCATAGAGGAGATGGGCAATGTGAGATGGAGCAGAGGGTGATTTTAAGATGCAGCTTTGAAGATGGGAGCAATATAGCCCAAGGAATGCTGGCAGCGTGCCTCACCCCCAGGATGGAGGAGGAAAGGAACAGAACCTCCCCAGAGCCCCCACCACCCAACAGATACCTCACTGTCTCCCCAGTGAGACAGTCTCCCCAGGTTTTCGACTTCTGACCTGCAGAACTGCGAAAGAGTGTGTATTGTTTTAAATCAAGTTTGTAGTTTGTTAACAGCAGCCATAGAGACATTGCTACTGCAGGAGTGAAGAAGCAGAGGGAGTGAGGCGACACGAACTACGTAGACAGGCGCTATGGGCATAGTGAGACTCAACCACTATCACATGAAGCTGTGCAGGCTGGGCGTGGGTGCTCTTTGACCCGCCTCCGATTGTCTGATGGTGCCTCCCATTGGCTCAGTCCAACAGGCAAGTGAAGGACGGATAAGGGGGAGGGGCTGGGAGTCAATGGACCATAACCAGCCGGCCAGGTCTATGCCCTGGAGCCCAGATTGCCCATTCCTAGGAAAGGGCTCATAATTTGATGGATTTTCCTCTCTTTCACAGGACAACATACAGACTTCACATGATGGTGCCTCTGGAACATTCTGGAATATATCTTTACTGATTAACTTATTTCTGACTTGGCAAAAATTTAAAAAAAATGTAATAATCAGTATTGGTGATGGTGTTGGGAAATGGACCTTCTATAATGTTCTGATAGAAATGGTGCAAACTTGTTGCTCTTATTTTTTTGGAAACCACAGAGGAGACTTTTCCACAGTGGTTGCAGTTCTTGGAGCTTATTTTAGGAAGTTATTTCACCCATGTATTAAAGCTTTGAGTATGTGTTGTTTATAATAGTGAAAAATCAAAGCTCTAGAAATGGTCAACCATCAAGAATTGTTTAAAACTTTAAGAAAAAATATTTAAAACTCTGAAATTTTCTTACACAATGATATTCACTTAACTCCTAAAAAGAAGGCCATGAAAAGATGTTCAATATATATTCCTTGAGGGAAGAAAGCAGTGTTCCAAACAGTATGTAGAGTATAATTCCATTTTGGTTTAAAGATTGTACTGTATGGACATGTTTATTTTTACTATAACAAGTGTCTTGATGATGTCTTCATAAATGCATCCATTTTTAAAAATGTATCTTTTTTTTATGAGGGTACCACTTGTGTAACAATATATCAAATACACACACATATGCTTATATATGCATAGACTACTTCCAGGAAGATGCCTAAGAAACTGAAAGCAGTGATGTTCTGATCAGAGGGCGTTGATGCCCAGCCACACTCCCTGGGCGCTGACACCTGCTAGATTGCTTCTGCAGCTCTGTCCTCCCTGCAAGAGCTACAGCTGCAGGCACTGCACACCCTGGCTCTAGGCAGGCGTTTGTGATTACTCTCACTGAGTAAAGTGGGTGGATACATGTCCCAGGTTCCCTGTCCCTTGGTGAGCGAGGACATCTCTGAGGTGTGATCTATGTAGTTGCCCAGACACTTCCAGCCTGGCTGAGCCTTAGCGTCCACACCAGCATCAGGCCTGCTTCAGGACTCCTAACTCCTCTGGGACTTGGACACAGTAAGACGACTGCTCCTCCCATTAATACAATTATATATATATAAGCACNTATGCATAGTTAAATACTGGCAAGCTCATTCAGGTTGATGCTCATAGAGGTGATTCTTAATGGTTTGTGATATGCATAGAAAGAAGAAAATGCAAGTGAATATTAAGAGTGGTCCCTGAGTTGTCTCTGTGTTAATATCATGGTGATTTTCATCCTCTTTGTGGGTTTTCAGTAAAATACTGTACAATAAACAGTACAATTTTGTACTTACAAGAAATAAAAAAAATGACTACCATTATCTACCTTGCTCCCCACAAACACTCTGTTTCTTAAAAAATTAAGAACTGATTGTACAATTTTCTTTGTGAGTTTTTTTTCAGATTATGAAGAAAACTAGAGCAACTAGTCTATCTCCTATAAGTCTTGATTTAACAATTGTTGACATTTTGTCATTAAAAAAGCTCTTCTTTTTGCTGATGTATTTCAAAGTCAGATGTTATGCTATTTTTCACCCAAATACTGAGTTTTTTTTCAGATTAGGAAGAAAACTAGAGCAACTAGTCTATCTCCTATAAGTCTTGATTTAACAATTGTTGACATTTTGTCATTAAAAAAGCTCTTCTTTTTGCTGATGTATTTCAAAGTCAGATGTTATGCTATTTTTCACCCAAATACTTACTTAAGCATGCATTTTGAAAAGATGCCAAAGTTTTTCTTCACTTCTGCTATCTTACCTAATAAAATAATACCATGTACACATTTAAAATCTCAAAGTTATCTCACCCTCTTGCCATAATTTCTGGCATGGTTAACCATGATACTAATATAGTTGAAGTTCCTTTTCGCTTCTCTTTAATTCTGGAGACACCTGGTAAAAGTGAGATGGAAGACTGCAAGAGAATGTATTTCTGGCATTGTTCATGGGAGTTGATGCCTCAGTTCCATCTCAGCAGTACGCAGTTCACAAAACACTGAATTTGAAGGTCACATCTCTGTGGTGACTCCATGTGGGAACCCAGACCTCCAGCTGTTCAGTACAGGGATGGTTCAACATCTGTATATAAATAAATTCAGTTCAAACATGGTGCTCTCTGGATGTGGGCAAGGAACCAGCGTAGATGATGGCAGCATAGCATACAACAGGTGGGAGAGGTGAGATTTGGGGTCACGTGTTGACCCACTCTNGGAACCCAGACCTCCAGCTGTTCAGTACAGGGATGGTTCAACATCTGTATATAAATAAATTCAGTTCAAACATGGTGCTCTCTGGATGTGGGCAAGGAACCAGCGTAGATGATGGCAGCATAGCATACAACAGGTGGGAGAGGTGAGATTTGGGGTCACGTGTTGACCCACTCTTGAGTGGGGCACGGTTCTTTCATGGAATATTATGTCCAGTGTATATTAGGAGCAAAAGTAAATTAGTGATACCCTAGCCTCTCATACAGCTTAGCAATGGCATGGGAGATGTGGGCAAGAGGAAGGGAGATCAGGGTCCTAACCTTGTAGTCGAAAACCTTTTATATCATCCTGCTGATCTTGGGGGCTGGGGAAATACTCTCCAGTCTCTCTTCTTTCACTTTCTGCTGCCCTTTCCAATAGTCTGGAAAGGTTTAACCTATCCAGTTAGAGAATCATCTGTCAGATAAAAGATATTTGGCTACTACTAGACTGGAACCTGGGCTTTGATCCCTGTTGGGAAGATCCCCTGGAAGAGGGCATGGCAACCCACTCCCATATTCATGCCTACAGAATCCCATGGACAGAAGAGCCTGGTGATCTATGGTCCATAGGGTTGCAAAGAGTTTGACATGACTCAAGAGACTTAGCATGCACGCACATAAACTGGAACCACTGAATGTACCCCTCCCTCCCCCATACACGCTCCCCAGACTCTTGAAAAGTGAAGAACTGGACCCACTGTGTGTAGTGCCCCAAAGGGCCAGCCTACAGGCTGTGACAGATTGTCCAAGGGTTGGGGCCATTCGGCCTTCACTGAAATTAGCATCATCCTCTGGCTTATTTTCAGCTGTTGCGGACTTCCCCTAGACTGGCCAAGTCCCTAAANATGAAACCTTTTCTAAAAGTCTTCCCTCTTCCACTAATTTGAAAACTTTAGCTAAATAACTGGCTGATCAATTATCTGGGCTAGACCCATGCAGATGTTTTCAAAACATTACTCACAACATCGAGTCTGGTACTGTAATTTTGGTGATTGTCTTGACAATTATATTTGTCATTTACCATTGCCTTCATGCAAGGAATGTTTAACAGGAGGATTCCTACATGCTGTTTCTCATAAAATCTCTGTTCCTTATCAGTTCTTATTCTGAGAACGAGTAGGACGGCACGCAGCTCCCAGGACTGAGATCATGAGAAACAGTATCTGCTTGGATTCCTTTCAGTAACTCCCTTCAGTGACTCTTTTCAGCGTCAGTGACCTTGTATGTATTAGACTATCCATATTGTGACTATTGATAAAATTTCATCCTGTGTAATAGCTGAGCAATCATCTTACTAAAGCTATATAAGCCTGCATTTCTGCTAATAAAATACCTTTGCTCCATCAGAGCTTGGGTCCCCCTTTCTTCCTTTCTTTCTCTCTCTCTCTCACCCCCTCTGGCTCTCTCTTTCACTTTTTTATCGTCAACTCCAGACCACCAGGTTCCGGTCCATTAAAGGACTCCAACACTGATTAATGCCTGGTCATTGGAATTCAGAATATTTCTGTAGGTAGCAGAATCTTGGAAAAGATTGTCAGCAAGGCTTTGAACTTTGAGAAACATTGTTCACTCTTTCAACTTTTTATATTTATTCGCTAGAACACAGAGAATGGGAAAATAATAAAAGAAAGAGGCAAGTCGTTGAACAGAAAAAAAAACATTATAGAATTAAAAAAAAAAAAAACACAGAATGAGTAATCCAAAATATATTGGTGTACCAGAAAGTTCGTAAATTCAAGTTAGAATCAGGTATCAATGAAATAGTCCCATTTCAAAAACTGAAACCGCTAGATTAGAGGTCAACCAAGTATGACCTTTGTACTTAATTAATTTGTAGCCTATTTTAATATGTATCCAAGTTGAAAGTTACTTTTAGAATCCTAAAACATCATAAAGACACACATGTAGGGACACAAACTGCAAAGCAAAGGGAATGTATTTGCCTATAAAGTAGCTTGTGCATTATTAGTGGCAAACACTTGGATCCTGTCTATTTTGTGGTATGTGCAGTAGTCCCTGGCAAGCCCAAAGTTTACACTATAGGGCGAGTCAAAGGGGTTAATTTTCAAAGTATCATCTCTACAGATAATATATTTTGCAATGCATTTCTTTCCCATGGCACTTCTGCTTTAGTCCTATTACATGGCTGCCAGACTTCAATTCCTTCCCTGAACAAATCTGCAAAGATAGGCTTGTGGTTCACCAGAATATTCTCCCCAAAGCCATTTTTATCAGAAAACAATTTTGCTTCTCCTTGTCTGATTTTTACCTCTGAATCATGTAGTCAGTGTCATTCTATCAGCTATGCACTTAATATTTTAAAAATATTGATCAGGCACTAGGCACTGTTCTAGAAGCTGAGGGTAAAATGATGACTAAGATAGAGTCCTGTGTGCAGCTTGCTTCCAGTCTGTGGATGTAAACCAGAAAAGAAGGAAAGAAAGGAGGGACAGATGGAAAAGGAATGGAGGGCGGGGAAGGTAAGCTCTGTGGAGAGGGTGATGCCAGACGATCAAAGCGATTGGGAAGCTATTTAAAAATGGTCAGAGTTTTTCTCTGAACGGACGCTTGGACCGAGATGGAAATAAGCAGAAGGAAACGGGTATGGTGAGGAAGGCTCCTGATGCAGGAGTGGTCAAGCAAAGCAGGACAAGGAGAAGGCAGAGCCCTGAGCCGTCCTCACCACTGCTTCCGATGTGTTAACCTGTGATGCAAGCAGTAACTATTCCAGCAGAAATTCAAACTTCTTTTGTCATCAACCTTGGCAACCACTAAAAATAATATCAATCGTATAAAAGGTTGGTGCAAAGCAGTCTCAACATCATGATAGTCAGCAAAATCTTCTTTCCCTATTTAAAGGCAGACGCAAATAAACACTTTTCTGAAGAAAATTTCCAAAGAACTATCACATTGAAGCTTATGTTGTATCTGCTGTATTCTTACAGAGTTTCTGCCCCAAAAAGGATCATTGCAGACTAGGGTCTTCTGAATCCAGTTACCTGAATGAATAGCATTGGAAAGTCTTGAGGAAGAGTTGAAATTAGAACAGTAGAGGAAGGGGTGGTGACAGCCAAACCTGGAGAGATTTTCCCCCTAAAGAATAAAATAGAACAGTTTGCCTAAGGTACGGTGTTTATGAGTAAAAATAGAAGATCTATGTGGAAAGAAAACCTTAGAACAAATGACTGTGAGCCTGTTCAGAAATGTCTTCCAATTTAAAGAGCAGACTTTTTAGGAGAAAGGGAGATTTCAATATTCACACAGCCACTCTATATTAAACAAATCAAGCACTTATTACCAAGCACATGTAAAAAGGTACTGTTGGTGATCTGCAGGCAACAAGGGAAGTGATGCAAATCACGCTATCCATTCACCTCAGCGCTAGAAGTCAAGATTCTTTCTACCTGGATGTTAACGATTGATGTCCTACACAGTATTAATGACTGCTGTGAATCATTGAAAATGTTTTCAACTTTATTTTCCAGGAGAACTTAAGGAGTACTTTTGAGTCTCTCAGTGCATTATGAAATTAGGATGAATATGATATTCCTATATTCTAATATTATCACAAATGCTATATTTTAATTATGAAAATGAAGTCGACAAATATTTTGTTTTAAAGCATTGTGAAAACAAAGTGTGCAAATGTTTTGTTTTAAAGCATTTTATAGCTAGAGATTCCTGTAAGAGTTAACTCTGATTGGTTAAATATTTTCAAATCAAAATATATTCAGTGCCTCTGTGTTAATATATTCATCGTAACTCTCAGTTGACCACACAGAGATGTCCACGAAACTCCATACACAGGCTGACATTGTTTCCTTTTTTTTATCTTCTTAAGAAAGCTGATAATGACCATGACAAGTTTATTAAGAGAGAGTAGAACAAATTGAGAAAGCAGAGCTGACATATAGATGTGCTATCATGTGTAAAACAGATAACTAGCAGGAAGCTAGTGTAAAACACAGGGCGCCCTAGGCATTCTGTGAAGACTTAGATGGGTGGGATTGGCAGGGGGTGGGGGGAGTCTCAAGTTGGAGGGTACACACCTATATGTAATTATGGCTGATTTGCATAGATGTATGGAAGAGACAGTGCCTTTATTTTCTTGGGCTCCAAAATCACTGCAGATGGTGACTGCAGCCATGAAGTTAAGAGGCTTACTCCTTGGAAGATAAGTTATGACCAACCTAGATAGCATATTACAAAGCAGAGACATTACTTTGCCAACTAAGGTCCATCTATTCAAGGCTATGGTTTTCCAGTGGTCATGCATGGATGCAAAGAACTGACTCATTTGAAAAGATCCTTGTGTATTCTTCAGTTTATCTTCCAGACCCATTGAACAATAGTTTTAAAAAGCATAGTTGTGTATTGCACTGTTCAAAAATATACCACAAGTCACTGATGACGTAGCCCAAATGCTTCATGTAGTGAACAGAGATCTTTATGATTTTGATCTTGTTTTCATCTATTTTCTTGTTTTGAAAATCTTTCCACTTAAATATGTAAGTCATATTGGACTAGATTAGAACTCACAAATTGACTGTTATGATATAAATTGTGTGCTATTCTTGAAGTCTCAATATCACTCACTGAGAAAAAAAGAGTTTTGACCATGGGTTCACAAAGTAGGTGTGGCTCATCGGGGTCATAATACAATATCAAAATTAGTATCAAACACTTTTGTTATTTTATACCTGACAATGTAAATCTTCTTTAAAAAGCTCTGACATGTTCTCACTATAGATATACAGGGATGATTATATTGCCATTATTTATAATTGCTCAAATATGAAAATAACCCAACTGTCTGTCAACCATAGAACAGATAAATAAACTAGTGTGTACACCCAATGGAATACTATACACAATGTAAACTAACAATGTTACATCAACATCATGGATAAAATTCCAAACTAAAAGTATATAGAAATAAAAAGGTATATGTATTATGATTCCATTTATGTGAATTCTAGCAACAGATAGAACTAACCTACAGTGTCTGCCACAAGAAGAGTTTTTCATCTGGGAATTTTGGTTTGCTCAAAAATACATTCTTGTCAAACTCTAAGTGGTAAATACTTGAAGCCCAAGAACCTCTTCACCTACAGTGGGAACCTCTTCACCTACAGTTCCCAGTCATTTTCAGCTTTGAGCTCCTCCATTTGCTGCTACCCTGAGTAGAATGACTCACCTCTGTTTATATAGCTAACCTTAACATGTATGTTTTATCCAAGCAGTGTTTCTTGTTTATCTTACGAAGCTATGTTTATGTTTCTTGTTTATATTATTTTATGATGAGGAAATCTCGCTGTCTTTCCTCTGTCTTCTGAAGGATCCATGCTTCCTTCTGTATAATATTTATCTCAGTGTATTATAGTTGTTCATTTTTAGAGTCATGACTTTTACCCAAATCTGTGGTTTCCAGTTCTGTTTTTCTCATGCTTGATATGCTCAAACCCGAGATGCCATCACATATGTACATGCATATGCCTACGTATATGAATAGAATATAGATATGTGTATGTAAGAAGCAGAATAAGCTCTAGATTAAGTAATAGAGCTGAGATAACTCTCAACTGAAAGAGGACATTCAATAAATCCTTAAGAATAATTCTTATATTTGTCTTTTCAAAGCATTCAATATTTTCACAAATTATTTTAAAAGTTATTTTTTGCTGAAGATATATAGACCCCTTCCTATTCAATATTTTCCTTAATTTTGCATTATTAAGAAATTTTAAAACTATGTTTCAAATTTCTTTAGATTTTAATAATGAATCTATAGTTAATGAATTCTGCATGACAGGATTTTGTTACATGTCATGCTTTTAGAATTCATGATATCTTATGGTGATAGAAAACCAAGAAATTATGTAAAATACTATCACATTATTATTATAACAAATATTTTTTGTATAAAAAAACAGAATTGTAAGTATGGTAATAAAATTCTAGATTACTTTTAGCTTTAGTAATGCAAAATTACTCAACTTTCTTGGAGCAGTCAATCATTGAAAAAATCATCCTTTTAACCTTTTATTTGAAACAAAGCAGCTACTATCTCTATCTTCAAAAAGCAAAACACAGGAAAACTTTCTTTGTCTCACTTTGTTACTCACTGTTACTCATTTAGACTGAAAATGATTTGAGCTTATATTTCATCTCAGAAAATCACATTTTGAGAGTGTAATTAAATCAAATACGAATTGAAACAAAAACATTTCTGTTAGGAAAATATCTAAAAGTCAAGATGTTTTTTTTTTTNATACTCATTGTGTATAAACTTAGCTATCTATGGCTGTTCATAGCACAGAGAAAAAAGTGAAAGTTAGTCACACAGTAGTGTCCGACTCTTTGCAATGCCATGGACTGTATGTAGCCCGCCAGGTTCCTCTGTCCATGGAATTCTCCAGGCAAGAATACTGGTGTAACATGTATCTCCTTATTAAACAAACACACACACAAAATATCGAAGAGTTGTTCAGAAGCAACTGGGAATACTATTCAATGCTCACATAGCACTGATTTATCAAAATATTTCTTATCTCTAAAACAGTTGCCTTTAATTACATGAATCCGCATATCACTGTTACTGTGCATTGTTTTCATGCTTAGAAGGCCAACAAGGAGCATCGGCACCGCTCTGCCCCAGGGCACCAGCTCTCCGCTGAGCTGAGCCCATTCCTCCACTTGCTAGGCTTGTGGCCTTTTGTTTATAAGCAGTAGGAGAGGAAAACCCTCTCTGTCTGCCAGAGTCAGCCAACGGACCAAGTTGAGATCGGGGTAAAGGAAATGATTTAATTTTCTTCATTGCTATTCATTGACAGCACAAATTTATTTTTTACTATATGAGACAGGCTTACTAATTAAACCTTTATCAGGCTGGTCTGTTAGCAAAATCTAGGAGTATGAAGTAACTTAGCTCTTAGGAGTATAATGGTGACGGTTTAGCCACTCAGTCATGTCTGACTCTTTGCAACCCCATGGACTATAGCCCACCAGGCTTCTCTGGCCATGGAATTCTCCAGGCAAGAATGTTGGTGTGGGTTGCCATTTCCTTCTCCAAGGAGTATAATAAATGAGGAAAATATGCACATATGTAAATACATAAAATGAATATGGATAAATCTGCCCATTAGTACTCACATTTGAAGAATGTTGTTTGAGAGAGCAGTGTTTGCCCAAAATAATAACTCTTCAGTAGTAAGATTTAAACCACATGTCACTGTAAAGGCAAGATATTTTTAAGCTGAGACTTCCTGCGTGTGTGTGCGCATGCTAAGTCACTTCAGCTGTGTCCAGCTCTTTGTGACCCTATGGACTGTAGCCCACCAGGCTCCGTCCATGGAATTCCCCAGGCAAGAATACTGGGGTGGGTTGCCATGCCCTCCTCCAGGGGATTGTCCCAACCCAAAGATCAAATCCATATCTTTTGTGGCTCCTTCATTGCAGGTGGACTCTTTACCGCTGAGCCACCGGGGAAGCCCAAAAACCTTTCTAGTGGCCCCAAAATAATCTCCACCGGCTGAACACTTTCAAGAGAAAACCCTATGCTGAATCAGTCTCTAAGCTGGGAGCCACAAGCAGTAGGGCACAAAGCCCTGGTTGTCTCTGATGAGATGCATTTAGTAAGTGGATGAAGGCACAGGGGGAAGCTGGCCGGAGCTCAGCCATGCCTGTGGGTTCCTGCTCCCTTTACTGTTAATATAGCTCCACCAGATTGAAGGCTCCTGCAGCAGAGACTCTGGCTTCCCTATTCTCAGTTCTCCATGAGACACAGCGCCATGCTCAAGGTAGGCTCCAGGACATGCCGGAGGGGTTCATTAGTTCAGCGGGTGAAGGTCTAAGCAGGTGGAACCACTGCAGACCTTCTCTGAATCTGGTCCTGCGAGCACACATCTGCTGTTAACATGCTAACAACTCCAACGGGCTTTTCCAAGCTTCCCCAGGAATCTACATCTTACAGGGTGTCAGTATCTCCCAGTTAGCGTAAGATTTGGGTGCTATTTCCTACATTACAGATAGGTCTGGCAAATGGAGGTCATAGTCCAAAGCATCACAACATTCCAGAATTCTAATGGCTTAAAGAGAGTTTTCTCTGGTGACTCAGATGGTAAAGAATCTGCCCGCAGTGCGGGAGACCCAGGTTCAACCCCTGAGTCAGGAAAGACCCCCTGGAGAAGGGATTGGCAACCCACTCCAGTATTCTTGCCTGAAGAATCCCCTAGACAGAGGAGCCTGGCAAGCTACCATCCATGGGGTCGCAAAAGAGTCACACATGACTGAGTGACTAACTAAACACCACCAAGAAAGAGGGACATTGTACTTAAAACCCAACATTTCCAAGAAATGCGAGGCTCACTGCTTCACCAATCATTCCCAGACTTCCCTGCTACCTCCTTGGCTGTCCTTTAGGAACCCCTGGCAAAGCTGCCTTATCTTGTCCCTACAGGGTGGTTCGTCCAGGGTTTCACCTCCTCCTGTCCTTTGGCTCTGGGGTTCTGTATGCAACCCTTGTAAGGATATGGGGTGGCTCTGGCCACAGAGAAGCTGCTCAACAGATTCCCTGGGTCAGCATCTGGCTGAGCCCAAGCAATCCACCCTCCCCCAGGCCACGTGGCCAGAAGGCCAGCTCTCTAATCACGGCTTGGCCTCACCATCAAAGGGTGTGGACCAACCCATCTTGCGTCCTTCAAAGTCCAAAACTTGAGCATAATTAGTAGATACTTTCCCTGTGGAAAAGTGTTGGAAATCCTGCTTTGTGTCATCGTGGCCATGAGCAGGCGGAGCGGGGCTTCCTCTGCGAGGACTCCTGTGTGTGGTCCAGACACCAGGCTGCTGCCAAAGGCACGGACCCCAGAAGCCAGCCCGAGTGTGTCGTGTTCAGCACCACTTTCCCTGCAAAGCACCCATTCCCGTGGCATCACACAGGGGCCACGGCAAACCTGGGGACAAGGCGATGAACATCCAAAATGTGACGTGGGTGCTCATGGAGCTTGTCACAAAGCCCCTGAGGTGTGACTGGGCACAAAGGGCCCCAGAGATGGCTCATTGGCAGAGTGGTTCTGGACACACGTCCACCAAAAGACAGGGCACAAGTGAGGCGAGGAGATGAATTCAAAAACCGTGGGGACTCCTAAGAGGCAAATGGGCCTGAGGGAGGTGAGGTGGCGGCAGGTAATGCCAGTTCTGGACACAGATCTTATGGGTCCAAAACCCCCATGCACCAAGGGTGGGATTGCAGGGGTGTGTGCTGAGAACTTGGCAGGACCTCAGCCTCCTTTTCTGAGCCAGGATAGGGTCACCAGAACAGTTCCTGTCATGATGACAGAACCCATGTCATCATGGTTAACATGGATAACCCATCAATCAGGGTTTTCCCTGATGGTTAATTGAGGGTTTTAACCATTTAAGGTTAAATGCTTAAATGAGACCATTTAACCTGAGGGTTAAATGAGACCACGTGTCGAAAGCCCCACTTAGCCAGAGCAGGCCCCCAGCACAGGCTAGGAATGCAAGTGATGTGAATCCCAAGGCCATTTGCCTCCAGCCAGGCCACGGATGCCATGTGGTTTCAATCCTCAAGGGCCGTGTTTTCCAAATGGGCTCAGAATTACTGGTATGCTGGTTAAATGCAGACTCAGGGTTCCGCCTCTGACCGCCTTAGTAGGAATCTCTGCAGTAAGACAGAAGGATACACATTCTCAAAAATCTCCCTAAGAGATTCTAATTAACACCAGCCCAATATGTGAGAACTGATGCTTTTAAACTGTGGTGTTGGAGAAGACTCTTGAGAGTCCCTTGGATAGCAAGGGGATCCAACCAGTCCATCCTAAAGGAGATCAGTCCTGAATATTCATTGGAAGGACGGATGCTGAAGCTGAAACTCCAAAACTTTGGCCACCTGATGTGAAGAAGTGACTCATTTGAAAAGACTCTGATGCTGGGAAAGATTGAAGGTGGGAGGAAAAGGGGACCACAGAGTATGTGATGGTTGGATGGCATCACCGACTCAATGGTCATGAGTGAATAAGCTCTGGGAGTTGGTGATGGACAGGGAAGCCTGGTGTGCTTCAGTCCATGGCGTCTCAAAGAGTCAGACACGACTGAGCGACTGAACTGAATGTGTGAGAACCACAGTCTAGGTCCCCAACCCCACATCTAAAGTCAAGATAGAAAAACAAGCATGCCAGCACATGTTCTTACACAAAAGTGGTGCAGAAACTCTGGTCCCAGTGTCTCCAGGGGTGGGAGTGGGGGTCGGGGCAGTAGGGAGGAGGGGCAGGTGGGAGAGGGAGTCAGTGCCCCCTGAAGTAACCAGAGCTGGTCCCTTCTCCTTCCTCAACCTCATGGTCAAAACAAAACACCCTCTGAAATGTTGCTTGAAACTTACCTATAGATGACAGTAGCAAAAATTGAAATAATAAACTCAGGTTGTTTATTGTTTCCTAAGAGTTGGGCTTAGAGTCTAACTTTATCCCATTAGATGGGGCCCCTGGCTTTCTCATTATGGTTTTGCAGAGCCTGAAGTTGTAACTGGCTCAAGGGCACCTTAGACAGCCTTTGATGAATGAAAAGGGTTGGGGGCCAATTGCTACAAAACAAACAGCATTGCTTTATGGCTCCCAAAGCATTTTAGCCACTGCTGAGCAAGCAAAGCCTACCTAGTAAAGCTCATGGGCAGCCCATTAACAGGACAGGGGGTGTGCTCCCGGGGGTGTGCTCCAGACATTTTCCTTCTTGTGTTGTGTGTGTGTGTGTGCATGTGCTTGATTGTGCCTGACTCTTTGTGACTCCGTGGACTGTAGCCCGCCAGGCCCCTCTGTCCGTGGGATTCTCCAGGCAAGAATACTGGAGTAGGTTGCCATTTCCTCCTCCAGAGGATCTTCCGGACCCAGTGATCAAACCCATGTCTCCTAAATCTCCTGCACTGGCAGGCAGGTTCTTTACCACTAGCGCAACCTGGGGCTTGTGTGGAAACAGGTGACTTCCTCACTTGGGGAGTCTGTCTGTGATGCCCTGGTCAGAAGTTATTTCTTTCAGTCCCAAAAGGAGGTTCTACAGTCCTGCCCAATTCACAGATGAGGAAACTGAGGTGCAGAGCATGTGGAGCTAGTGAGGAATGGACGGGGACGGGGACTCGGGCTTAGCTAGGGGTCCACTCACAGTCTCTCTCCTGCCTTCTCTGGATGCCTGGTCATTGGTGGGACCACACTGCCCATCACAGGGCGTGGTCATAAGTTTGGCATGTTTCCCTGGGACCACAGTATCTACTCATTGTCCTCAACTTCTCAGTGATGCCAAATGGACACAGATTCAACAAGCATTCCTGAAATGAACTCCTTTGCTCTTCTTTCTGGCCTCATGCATGTCTGCATGCCCTGGGGAGCTAGGTGGTCAGGGAAGAGGAATTCAAGTCTCTCAAGCTCTGGTCTGGGTCTGGAAGGGTCACTGGAAGACCCCCAGGCTCGCCCCAGTCCCTCTGTGTTTACATGGCCTCCAGGGAAAGAGCCAGTGGTACGTGGGGCTTGTCTAGATGCCACACAGTGGAGTAAATGATGGCTTCTGCTTTCCTGGCAACTTTCTGGCTAGTGATCTATGTCAGGATCTCTCCTTACACGGCCACTCTCCCATGGGGCAGTTACTGGAAGTGGCTCTGGAGATGCAGAGTAAAGTAAGGTTAGGCATCCGGGCTGTGAAGCCGGCCAGGTGGGGTTCAAATTCCAGGTCTTCTGTCGATGCTGTGTGGCCTGAGGCTGGCTCTAAGCCTCTTCTTCACCCTCATCTATAAAACTGTGGGAGGGTGGTAATAAAAATAAAGCCCTTTGATGTCGTGAGCATGATGTGAGGTTGCAGTCAGTGCCTAGTGTATTAAGAGAGCACTCTTTAATCTTGCCTTTGTTGCTGGGGATAGAGTTAGGAGAAACTGGCTGCAAGAAGCTGTGTGATGTCATTTCTTAGAAGAAGTTCACGAAGAGGATCTTCTCAGTGGAAACTACAAATACCTAGAGCAGGATCCGACCCATGTCCTCAGGCTTTTGACGTTCTTGGGGCTTAACATCGGTGTGGGCAATCTGACTGCTGAGTAAGAAATGCCAGACCTCGGATATGATTTCAGCCACCAAAGCTGCAAGCCAAGGAAAGCATTAGAGGTGGACCCATCTTGGGATTCTCACGAGAGCTTTGGGAACTCGGTGGCCAGAGGTTTCCCGTGCTTCATTATTATGTTTGATGAATGGCCATTAGAAAAGCATGTTAATACTTCGGCATGTTTTTGCATGCAAAACAGTTGCGACCAGGAAGCAGATGTTCAGGGGTCATTCTATTGCTCTGAAACACACCTCAGTGATTGATCTCATAATGATGGAATTTAAGTTTATACTAAAATCGAAAGAACATATGGAGACTATTCAATACGTCAAGAATGGCCTCCTTATCCTGACATGGTTAATATCTTCCTCTTTTGTGCTTGACATTCACTGCTTCCTTCTGAGATTTGACATACACAGAACTCACAAATCGGCTTCCGTGTATAGAAACAAAATCCACTTGAATGCACATGCATTTGTTGAGAAATGAGCCCAGAAATAGATGTTTTTCCCACGTTACCAACATGGCACAGAATTAAATATGCCCTTTTGAAAGAGTGACTCTAAGGCAGGCCAATCACTCCAGAGTTCTGCGTGGACATCGGTAGAGGTAAATTCACTCACAGCAGAGGACCTGCCTCGCTGACAGCCTCCCCCAGTGGGAGCTCAGCATCTGCAGGCGATGAGGGCCAGCCAGGAAGCACAGGGACCAAGGAAGTGGTGGAGGGAGTGTCCTCCCTTCCCAGAGGGTCTTTAAAACGTGATTGTTTCGGTCTCCTGCGTCAATCACCCGGTGTCAGCCCTTGGAAATGGGTGAGAGTTGGGCAACCCGGTTTTCCCCTCTGTCTCTCTCTCGGTCTCTATCACCTTCCCCATCTCTTTCATTCTACAGCATTTCTCTGATCTTTCAGACCCATAACGTTGCCCTCAGATATGCAGATGACACCACCCTTATGGCAGAAAGTGAGGAAGAACTAAAGAGCCTGTTGATGAAAGTGAAAGAGGACAGTGAAAAAGTTGGCTTAAAGCTCAACATTCAGAAAATGAAGATCATGGCATCTGGTCCCATCACTTCATGGGAAATAGATGGGGAAACAGTGGAAACAGTGCCAGACTTTATTTTGGGGGGCTCCAAAATCACTGTAGATGGTGATTGCAGCCATGAAATTAAAAGACGCTTACTCCTTGGAAGGAAAGTTAT
>SJYX01007229.1:0-47784 GCA_006410675.1 Oreotragus oreotragus | reverse complement strand
CTAGTCAAGGCTATGGTTTTTCCTGTGGTCATGTATGGATGTGAGAGTTGGACTGTGAAGAAGGCTGAGCACCGAAGAATTGATGCTTTTGAACTGTGGTGTTGGAGAAGACTCTTGAGAGTCCCATGGACTGCAAGGAGATCCAACCAGTCCATTCTGAAGGAGATCAGCCCTGGGATTTCTTTGGAAGGAATGATGCTAAAGCTGAAACTCCAGTACTTTGGCCACCTCATGGGAAGAGCTGACTCATTGGAAAAGACTATGATGCTGGGAGGGATTGGGGGCAGGAGGAGAAGGGGATGACCGAGGATGAGATGGCTGGATGGCATCACGGACTCGATGGACATGAGTCTGAGTGAACTCCGGGAGATGGTGATGAGCAGGGAGGCCTGGCGTGCTGCGATTCATGGGGTTGCAAAGAGTCGGACATGACTGAGCAACTGAACTGAACTGAACTGAATAATATACTAAAGGCTGTCATTCCTTAAAGTTTGAGATTCCTGGTCAAGCTGCAAAGCCATGTTCAGAAGTAACTTGATTCCTTGGAGTATAGTATGATGTGTATCCAATTTCAAAAAGTAAGACAACCCAGTATAAATGCCAAGGCAGTGTTTTAGGACACAGTTCAGTTCAGTTCAGTTCAGTCCTTCAGTTGTGTTCAGCTCTTTGCCACATCATGGACTGCAGCACACCAGCCTTCCCTGTCCATCACCAAGTCCCAGAGTTCACTCAAACTCATGTCCATTGAGTGAGTGATGCCATCCAACCATCTCACCCTCTGTCACCTCCTTCTCCTCCTGCCTTCAATCTTTCTCAGCATCAGGGTCTTTTCAAATGAGTCAGCTCTTCACATCAGTTGGCGAAAAGATTGGAGTTTCATCTTCAACATCAGTCGTCCAATTAATATTCAGGACTTATTTTCCTTAGGATGGACTGGTTGGATCTCCTTGAAGTCCAAGGGACTCTCAAGAGTCTTCTCCAACACCACAGTTCAAAAGCATCAATTCTTCGGTGCTCAGCTTTTTTATAGTCTAACTCTCACATCCATACATGACTACTAGAAAAAACATAACTTTGACTAGACGGATCTTCATGGACAAAGTAATGTCTCTGCTTTTTAATATGCTGTCTAGGTTGGTCATAAATTTTCTTTCAAGGACTAAATGTCTTCTAATTTCATGGCTGCAGTAACCATCTGCAGTGATTTGGAGCCCCCCCAAAATAAAATCTATCACTGTTTCCACTGTTTCCCTGTCTATTTGCCATGAAGTGATGGGACCAGATGCCATGATCTTCGTTTTCTGAATGTTGAGCTTTAAGCCAACTTTTTTACTATCCTCTTTCAGTTTCATCAAGAAGCTCTTTAGTTCTACTTTGCTTTCTGCCATAGGGTGGTGTCATCTGCATATCTGAGGTTATTGATATTTCTCCCGGCAGTCTTGATTCCAGCCTGTGCTTCATCCAGCCCAACATTCCTCATGATGTACTCTGCATAGAAGTTAAATAAGCAGGATGACAATATATACAGCCTTGATGTACTCCTTTTCCTATTTGGAAACCAGTCTGCTGTTCCATGTTCAGTTGTAACTGTTGCTTCCTGACCTGCATACAGATTTCTCAAGAGGCAGATTAAGTGGTCTGGTATTCCCATATCTTTCAGAATTTTCCACAGTTTCTTGTGATCCACACAGTCAAAGGCTTTGGCATAGTCAATAAAGCAGAAGTAGATGTTTTTCTGGAACTCTCTTGGTTTTTCAATGATCCTGTGGATGTTGGCAATTTGATCTCTGGTTCCTCTGCCTTTTCTAAAACCAGCTTGAACATCTGGAATTTCACTGTTCACATATTGCTGAAGCCTAGCTTGGAGAATTTTGAGCATTATTTTACTAGCGTGTGAGATGAGTGCACTTGTGCGGTAGTTTGAGCATTCTTTGACATTGCTCTTCTTTGGGTTTGGAATGAAAATTGACCTTTTCCAGTCCTGTGGGTATTGTTGAGTTTTCCAAATTTGCTGGCATATTGAGTGCAGCACTTTCATAGTATCATCTTTGAGGATTTGAAATAGCTCAACTGGAATTCTATCACCTCCACTAACTTTGTTTGTAGTGATGCTTCCTAAGGCTCACTTGACTTCACATTCCATAGGATCATGTAATAACAACATGCTCATAGGGCCTAATTAGATACAATTTGTTGAAGTTACCAAATATGCTTTCTTTGAAATGAGGTTCATGTGATGAATACAGAAGTGTGAAAGGTATAAATCTAGGACATAATGAATGTGGAATACTAGGGAAAATATTTGTATAATGTATGAAATCTTCTTCTAAAATATTCTGGATTGCTATCTCTTCAGCATAACTTACTTCTCTAGAATTTGATCTTCACAGATGCATCTTCCATCTTTATCAAGTTGTATTTGAATGCTGCCTTATACTCTTCTGCTTACTTTGTATGTTAGTTGGGATGCAATGTCATCACTGACTCAATGGACATGTGTTTGAGTAAACTCTGGGAGTTGGTGATGGGCAGTGAGGCCCTGTGTGCTGCAGTCCATTGGGTCACAAAGAGTTGGACACAACTGAGTGACTGAACTGAACTGAACTAGGATGCCATAGAGGTAGCAATATGAGCTCAGCATATTATTTTACAATCTTAATGAATTAGTGTTTGTTAGATTACTGGTAAATCTTATTCAGTAGTTGAAATTTTGACTGCTAACTTAAACCCTGCTGAATTTCTAATTTTGTTGTAACTTCAATCCTACAAACAGAATACTCCTTTTAGATGCAGAATTTAATTTAATATTTACAACTCATAATTCAGTTGCAAATATTTACTTCTAAAAATGATATGTACAAACAAAACATTCAATGATAGGTTTGTGTATTTCCCATTTCCTAGTGTAAATCTAATCCCTACTTATTTAGAAAAATTACAGATTCATGGAGGTTTAAGAATGATATCTCAGATCTTTGAAAGAAAGATTTAGTCTATGATCTGTTTTTCAGTTTCAAAATAGACTCAGTATAATTCAAGGCTGAAATATTAATGTATTAGTTTGCTAGTGGGACTAACAAAATGTCACAACCTGGGTGGCTTAAGCAGCAGAAACTTATTTTCTCACAGATCTGGAGGCTAGAAGTCCAAGACCAAGGCATTGTCAGGTTTGGCCTCTCCTGAGGCCTCCCTCCTGGGCTTCCAGATGACCACCATCTCGCTGAGTCCTCACATGGCTTTTCCTTTAAGCTCTTGCATCCCTGGGGTCTTTTTGTTCAGTTTTCCCCTTTGCGCAGTAATACCAGTCAGATGAGACTGGGGGCTACTTGTATAACTCATTTCACCATAGATGCCTCTTTCACGGCCCTGTCTCCACATAGAGCACATTCTGAAATACCAGGGGCACCTCAGGCTTCAAAACACGTATTTAGAGGGAACATAATTCCATCTGTGACAGTCAGGTGAACACACACTGTGAGCATTCATGAGTGGGAGTCTTGCCAGAAACAATAAAATGTAAGGTGGTAATGTCCTCTGCTCCTAACATTCTGTTGTCTGGGGAGTGCCCCAGGATAGGCCAGGGAGGCCAGTAAGAGAACCACTGGAGAGACTCGTAGGCTTTCAGCCTGAGGAGAGATTTTCTGATTGTACCGCCAAGGTTGGCAGGGGATTGGGATTTGGTTGGTAGGTACCTACCGGGTATGCAGAGGAAAGTTAGCCTACTCACCAACAGGAGATTCAGGGAACAACAAGCCCACTGATGAAACAAGGCAACATTACTCCAGAACATTCAGGTGATGGTGACTAAGAGGTTTCCTCACAGAAATTTCTGCTCTGAAGCCACTGGTCAGCCATTTTCTTCTTGTCCCCCCACAAAAGCAAACAAACTGACTGGAGAACGTGTCCCACGATGTGACAAGGATAAGCCAATCAAATGGAATATGAGAGCTGGATGCCACCTGAGGACAAGGCTACTCCATTGGACAACAGTGCATCCAGATGCTGCCTCCTGCAGATTCCAACGTGAGTGTATTCTGGTGAGAAATAACCAGAGAAGAAGACAGTATGTCTTGGCAGGTGCCAGCACAAGATGGCTGTGAACCAGGTGCTTCCCATATAAATAATGACAGAGGAATTTGCATTTGACCAAAATGTAGGTTGTAAATGGCTGAAGGACTGAAAAGTGCTGTATTCACACATCATTTCAAGATCTTAGAGATTTAGTAATTCAAAACTAGGCAGAATAATAGGTTCAAGAAAAGACTGAGATTTAAAAAAAATAGAGATTTTATGTTTTTGCATCAATAAATTGTTTGCCTAAGAATTTCTTTCTAGTGCATATTATTTTTTCAAAAGTTTATTATGGTATGAATGTATGTTGTCTGGGCTTGGGTGTGCTTTTGCAACATTTTTTGTTGCTCGCATTGTCTTCTCAAAGGAAAGTGAATACATGGCCGTGGTTATAAATCTTAGGCTAGGAGCTGACCCATTTGAAAAGACCCTGATGCTGGGAAAGATTGAAGGCAGGAAGAGAAGGGGACAACAGAGGATGAGATGGTTGGATGGCATCACCGACTTGATGGACGTGAGTCTGAGTGAACTCTGGGAGTTGGTGATGGACAGGGAGGCCCGGCGTGCTGCGATTCATGGGGTCGCAAAGAGTCAGACACAGCTCAGCGACTGACCTGAACTGAAGGCAAAGTCTTCTACTTTGGAGGACTACCTAACATTTTTTGCAGAATCTGAATGCCTAAATGTGCTTAAATAAACAATAGTGAATGATATAAATATGCTGTCTGAGGAGGGGGTAAATGTGTCTTGCATCACGGTTTCAGTGGACAGACAATAGCAGGAGACAGAATACAGGTTGCCTCCTGTTAGTAAAATAATGCAGATGTGATAGCATCTGATGCATAGATGTGAGACGAGGAGACGCCCAGATAAACTTGCTCGCAGAACAAAACCAACAGCGAAGTGCTCGGTACGACCTGAAGCCGCCTCTTACCTTTCTGCCTTGCTTAGATTCTTTCCCCTCAAATGGCACAGATATAAACACAGGCAGCGTGTACCTGAACAATTCACCAGGAGACTGGAAGTCACTAAAAGGAAAGAAAAGAAAACTAAACTGCTGAAACAGCAATACCAACCACCATTACTGAGAGTGTCAGCTTACAATAAAGATTGTTGGGAGTTATTTGGCCTAGTTCATAATTCACAAGGAAACATTCATGTTTATTTGATCCACATAATAAAATGAACTTACTCTGGAACATGGCCAGGGGCTGATGGGATAGTTATTGCATCAGCTTCATATGTTTAGACATATTTAACTTTGCTCTAATCAGTTTTCTCATCTATAAAATAAGGAAATGCTATTTTCAGAGTTGTGCTGCTGAAATTTTTAATGCAACTGTTTTTAATAATATAATTATTGTTTTTATTTTTAGCAATTTTTAAAAATAAATTTCTGAGTTAGCATTTTTACTGAAGTTTCAATATTACAAAAATATGTTCAAAGGGGAGACATTTTGTATCTGAAATAGTACAAAATTTGAAATTCTTCTGTAAAATTATCATTTATAATTGAGAGAAGAATAGAAAATAGGAAACTGAGAGAAGAATAGAAAATAGGAAAGATGATTTGGTAAAATCTAAGGAGGACATCAAGGCTGTATATTGTCACCATGCTTATTTAACTTCTATGCAAATTATATCATGAGAAACGCTAGACTGGAAGAAGCACAAGCTGGAATCAAGATTGCCAGGAGAAATATCAATAACCTCAGATATGCAGATGACATCACCCTTATGGCAGAAAGTGAAAAGGAACTCAAAAGCCTCTTGATGAAAGTGAAAGAGGAGAGTGAAAAAGTTGGCTTAAAACTCAACATTCAGAAAATGAAGATCATGGCATCTGGTCCCATCACTTCATGGGAAATAGATTGGGAACCAGTGGAAAGAGTGTCAGACTTTATTTTTTTGCACTCCAAAAAGCAGAGGCATTACTTTGCCAGCAAAGGTCTGTCTAGTCAAGGCTATGGTTTCTCCAGTAGTCATGTATGGATGTGAGAGTTGGACTGTGAAGAAAGCCTGAGTGCTGAAGAATTGATGCTTTTGAACTGTGGTGTTGGAGAAGACTCTTGAGAGTCCCATGGACTGCAAGGAGATCCAACCAGTCCATTCTGAAGGAGATCTACCCTGGGATTTCTTTGCAAGGAATGATGCTAAAGCTGAAACTCCAGTAATTTGGCCACCTCATGTGAAGAGTTGACTTACTGGAAAAGACTCTGATGCTGGGAGGGATTGGGGGCAGGAGGAGAAGGGGACGACAGAGGATGAGATGGCTGGATGGCATCAGGGACTCCATGGACATGAATCTGAATGAACTCCGGGAGTTGGTGATGGACAGGGAGGCCTGGCGTGCTGCGATTCATGGGGTCACAAAGAGTCGGACACGACTGAGCAACTGAACTGAACTGAAATTATTTTAAATAAACTGACTTGAAAAGGCAAGGTATCCAATAAGATTTGCTTAATAAGATTGTTAAAATAAATCCCTAGACTATAAAGGAGAAAAAGAAAGAAACTAGACAAGGTTTTACAGCCACTTAAATATATTTGATTATGTTTTCAGAAGAAAAGAGAGGATGGGAATTAGAATATTTTTACTTTGCTTTAAGTTCTTGTTTGGAAACTGTTGTATAAAATAGACCAGTATGATTTTAACCTTTCCTGTGATTATTTTTCACTGAACAGCACCATTTTAATGAATAAAATTATTTTACCTGCCAGACTAGAAAAAAAATATTTTCCAAATTTATTCAGCAGTATTGTATTCTGAATAGAATTTTAGTCTCTAGAAACCAGAGACTTATGCTTAATCCATAAATTAAGTAGAGTCTATTACTTGACCATCAAATCTCTTGATTACTCATATTTAAGTAAACATTTTTGATTTATGTTAACAATTAAGTTAGAATGAAATCCAGTTAAAGTTCAATTAGCAATTTAAAGATTCAGATTTGCAAAATGTATAGTGAATTCTAATCTTCTTTCAGCTATTGATGTACATGTTCAGAATATTAAGCTCTTACATGTTCCTAATAACATTTTCATTTTCACATGCAGTGCACATGCTGAGTCAGTCAATGCCTTCTAATAAGTCTTATTCTAGTAAAGCAACCTGGAACTGATAATTGATGTTATTATCAACAAATGAAATAAATCAATCTAAGTGAATCTCAGTTCTCTTTTTTCTTTTCTTAATATAATTATGATAAAATATTCTGATGTGCTCAACAAAGCTGTTCCACTGTGTGTGAGCTGCTTTCTGGATGAATAGAGTGAATATTAATAGAATTTTTGTAGCAATAACAAGCTTTCTTAACTCTGCAATTTATGTTATATAAGAAATTGATGATTCAAACAAAGGAATAAGTAGGAAGATCTATTTGCAGGGAGAAAAAAAGACATTTAACTTTAAGTGTTACTATTTATGTGCCAGGTAGCATAAGACCTATAGAATGAAACCTTCAAAAATGTTCTATAAACAAAATTTTCCTTAACAGTAGTTCCCAGATAGGAAGAGTTAAGGAGGACCCTTATTCATCACTCTCAGTTACTGGTAAGGACACAAAGAAGAATCTGAGGTCGTACCCATGGCAAAACAAGTTTACTGAAGAAGGAACAGAAGCAATACGTCAAGGGAGAGATGGGCCAAGCCAAGAGAGACGCTTACTCTGAAAGGATGAGGTATAGAGGTTATCAAGACAAGGCTTGGGTGTAGACTGACAGCTTTGAGGACAGTTGCAAGTTATATAAGAGCAGGCTCTATTGCACATGCCTTTCCCATGGTTCAGTCTGTTATAGTCAGATGCATGTATGTATAGAATATTTATCCATGTGCCCCTGGCTGCCTAAGGTCACTTGAGGACACAGCTGTGCCTCAAGGGCACATGTGAGGGAGTTGGAGAATTCCGTGTGGCTAGTCCGCATCCACTGTCCACAGCAGGGCACGTGCTCCTGATTGAAAAAGTCTCCCTGGTTAGTTTGTAGTGAACCTGTGAGCTCTCCTTGGCTGCATTTGGGTGTCTCTTGGGGGTTAAAAATCAGCTTGAACCTTTTTTGACTGGGCTACCCCTTTTTGTTCATGTCTAACTTCCTACCTAACACTATGGCCAAATTTATGAAACTATACTAATTTATTGGAAACGTATTTTCAAATAAGTAAAACAAATGAACTGAAACATAGTTTGACAACACAAAAAAATATGAAATGTTGGTATCAAAATTCAAGCTATGCAGTTATTGCAGATTAGTGAGAAACATTATGTGACTCCTATGGAGGCAGAAGAGTGAATGGCCTTAGTGGATTCATGCTATGAAAACCCAAATGCCCACTTTGAGAGTAGTGTCAGGGTTATGCTCACGCCCTTAGCTACAGGTGCTGCAACCAACGTGTGACATGATATTGGAAGCCAAGTCTCATGACACAAAGCACTCATACAGTCAAGGAGTAAAATCTAATAAACTGTGCCACTCAAGTTAATACCTGGGACCTCAGCATCAGTCAGTGGGTCACTCTAAGCCCAGCACATAACCAGGAATCACAGGGAGAACTCTAGATCTGGGAAGAGAAAGCATGGTTTCAGTTTTAGAGAGGTGAACAAGGACAGGAACTGAGAGCAAAAGAAGAAGGTGATTAATGATTTAAAAGACTGGGAAGAAGAGAAATATAAAGGGCTCTCTCTCTTGATAGACTGTTAGCCATCAGTAGCCTCAAGGACTCTGTCCCTTCGGTTAGCCATATAATTTGTTCGAATGTGAACTCTGGAACCACACTGTGAAGTGAAGTGAAAGTCACTTAGTTGTGTCCGAATCTTTGAGCCCCATGGACTATATAGTCCCTGGAATTCTCCAGGCCAGAATACTGGAGTGGGAAGCCTTTCCCTTCTCCAGGGGATCCAGCCTGGGAATCGAACCCAGGTCTTCTGCATTACAGGTGGATTCTTTACGAGCTGAGCCACAAGAAAAGCCCAAGAAAAGTGGAGTGGGTAGTCTATCCATTCTCCAGCAGATCTTCCCAACCCAGGAATCAAACCAGGGTCTCCTGTGTTGCAGGCAGATTCTTTACCAACTGAGCTATTAGGGAAGCCCTAAAGTGCCTCCAATGTGGGAGACCTGGGTTTGATTCCTGGGTCGGGAAGATCCCCTGGAGAAGGAAATGGCAACCCACTCCAGTATTCTTGCTTGGAGAATCCCATGGACTGAGGAGCTTGGTGGGCTGCAGTCCACGGGGTCACAAAGAGTCGGACACGACTGAGTGACTTTACTTACTTATTTACTTACTTACTTACTTAAAGTGAAAGTTGCTCAGTTGTGTCTGACTTTTTGTGACCCCATGCAATAGTCCATTGAATTCTCCAGGCCAGAATACTGGAGTGAGTAGCTGTTCCCTTCTCCAGGAGATCTTCCCAACCCAAGGGTCAAACCCAGGTCTCCCAAATTGCAGGTGAATTCTTTATCAGCTGAACCACCAGAGAACCATATTGACAACTCTTAATTCTTACCTTTGTTATTTCTAGCTGTGTGTATTTGACCTCTCTGTGCATCAATTTTGTCATCGTAAAAAGAACATTATAATTGTCTCTGTTCAGTTGCTCAGTAATGTCCAACCCTTTGCAGCCTCATAGACTGCAGCATGACCAGACTGTCCTGTCCTGCACTATCTCCCAGAGTTTACTCAAACTCATGTCCATTGAGTCAATGCCATCCAATGATCTCATCCTCTGTCTCTTCCTTCTCCTCCTGCTCTCAATTTTTTCCAGCATCAGGATCTTTTTTTAACGAGTCGGGTCTTCTCATCAGATGGCCAAAGTATTGGAGCTTCATATTCAGCATCAGTCTTTCCAATGAATATTCAAGATTGATTTCTTTAGGGTTGACAAGTTTGATCTCCTTGCAATCCAAGGGACTCTCACGAGTCTTCTCTATCACCACAGTTCGAAAACATTAATTCTTCAGCACTCAGCCTTCTGTATGGTCCAAATCTCACATCTGTACATGATTACTGTAAAAACCATAGATTTGACTAGACAGACCTTTGTTGGCAAAGTGATTCCTCTGCTTTTTAATATGCTGTCTAGATTTGTCAAAGCTTTTCTTCCAAGGAGCAAGTATATTTTAATTTCATGGCTGCGGTCACCATCCTCAGTCATTTTGGAGCCTAAGAATATTATAATAGTGTTTAAATCATAGTGATGTGGTAATGATTACTATGTATGTTAACAGAAAGAGCATGAGCAGAATAATATATATTATATTTTAAGCACTGTGCCAGTTATTGACTCTATGGATTTCATCATTGAAATGAAGAAAATAAAAAACTGTTTTTCATTGCAATTTTAGGTTGTTAGAAAATTGGAGTAATTATTACTTAAGGCCATGTTCTAAAAATAAGTGGTATGTAATCTTTGAAGTAAACACAAAGTGGAGGAAAGTTGAAAAATGTAAGAGAAGAAAATAGTGCTGTTCCAAAATAACTAGCCTGGATTTGAAGATTAACTAGAATGATTACTTGGAATTGATTCAAGTTCCTTTTACTTTGTTTTGCTACCAAGTCATGACCCAAATTGTGCAAAGGCCAGTCTCAAGAGCAGGCACATAGGTCAGGGAAAGCAGACTTTAAAGCTTCCAAGTACTTCTTTAAGGAACCGCAGCCAAAGGTCAGGGATCAATACAGCTAATGTAAAGTAAGGTATCTTTAAGGCCAGAGGAGCCATGGATGGGAGCAGATTGTCTTTCATTGCCTTAGGCTGTGTAGGGCCATGTTAGAACTCAAGGATTCATTCTATTATTATACAAGGAGATTTGCATTCTATATATATTTGTAGTTGATTCCTCCCTAAAACCTTGGCTCCAGATTACATGCTTGGGAGTTCGTGTAAAAAAATAAATAAATACAAAAAAAATAAAATAAAATAAATAAATTTTAAAAAAAAAAGTAAAAAAAAAAAAAAAGATTGTAAATCTCACTAGTATTAGCAGCATTGTTAACTCTTAAAGGATTTTCCTTTATCTATGATATGCTAGGTTAAAGTCTAATAGTGTCTGTAACTTGAACATATTCTCAACATTTTATGAAGATTCCTGAGAATTCCATGGGAGAATTGAGCTTCTTTGTTGTGCTAGGTAGTTGGAATAGGGAAAAGGAAGCCAGAATGGCAGTGGCTAAGACAAGGCAAGGAAAAGCCTGTGAAAAATAGAACAAAGGAATATCCGAGGACCGGAGTACAGACCTCAGGTAGAACAAGCAGCACTCCTGGCTAGCCCAGTTACTGAGGGCAGGCCCAGGGGGAGGAGCAAAGACACGAAAAGAGGAGCCAAAATTGGGCCAGGGGCCGCTCTTCTCTTAGAGTCTTTTGGGTCGGTATGCCTCATTTCTCAAGGATGTATTTTCCTTACTTTCTAAATAAAACTGAGCTGTAACACTGGTCCATCTGAGGGCTATAACACTGGTCTGTTGCTTTAAATTTTTGTTGTAAAGAAAATTTTGTAAATTTTGTTTGCAGAACTGAGGAAATTGCACACTCCCCCAACAGAAAGTTGGTGGGATCTAGACCTATGAACTTAGAGATATGATCTTAAAAAAGAGGACTAAAAATCTCTGCTTAGAGTAAAATATAAAACTGAAGTGACGGAATTTAGTATAGAGTGTGAAACTTCACATTGCTGTTAATGTTGACTGTGATTGTTAGATATTAATTAGTTCATATGAAATTTTACAGATAATCACAAAAATATGTTATGAAAGTAATACACTGTGAAGTAATTATATTTCATAAAATTAATTAAAAAATACTGGATACCAAGCTTCACTCCATATCATTGGAAAATTAAAGATTTTAAGCAACATACTCTTAAACAAGTAAATATTAAACAAAATACAATTATAAATATGCACTTCAAACTGTAGAATCTTATACAAAATATTCAAAAGTTATAATGCAAAAATCCCAGCATTTGGGATTTTAAGAATATTTTCCAAATTTAACATCACAAGAGTTAAAGCTTGTAAACTAAAATCTTTAAACTTTTTAAATGTTTAGAAAATTTGACATTTTCAATAAAGTATATAGAATTGGTTTAAAGTTTGCCAGAAATACTTTCAAAATGAAATTCACAAAGAATTGTAGCCTGCCAGGCTCCTCTACCCATCCAGGCCAGAATACTGGTGTGAGATGCGATCCCCTTCTCCGGGGCATCTTTCCCACCCAAGGTTCAAACCCAGGTCTTTCACACTGCAGGTGGGTTCTTTACCATCTGAGCTACCAGGGAAGCCCCAAAATTTTATCATAAATACTTTCCAAATGAAATGACAGTATTGTAAATATATAGCCGGAATTTGAAAGTCAACATTTTACCACACCAAAGAAGATATATAAATGTCAAATAAACATATGTTAAGATTCTCTGCACCGTTTGTCATGAAAATTAATACAATAGTGTGATACTACAACATATCTCTTAGGTTGGTGAACGTTCAGAACACTGACAACATCAAACTTTGGTAAGAACATGAAGCTGCGGGATCTCACTCATCGCTGTGGGAACACAAAATGCTGCAGATGCTTTGGAAGACATTGTGGTGGTTTCTCACAAAGCTAAACACATTTACACCAAACAATCTAGCAGTTGCTTTCCTTAATATTTGCCTCAAGGATTTGAGAACTTATGTCCACACAAAAACCTTCACAAGAATGTTTCTAACAGCCTTATCCATAACTGTCAAAACTTGGAAGAAACCAAGATGTTTTCAGTAGGCGAAAAGATTAATAAATTATGGTACATCCAAATAATTGAATATTATTCAATACTGAAAATAAAAAAAGAAAAGCAACTATTAAGTCAGGACAAGACATAAGGAACCTTAAAATGCAAACTGCAAAGTGGAAGAAGCCAACCAGAAAAGACTAGATATTATATGATTCCAACTACATGACATTCTGGAAAAGTCAAACTATAGAGACAATAAAAAGATCAGTGGTTGTCAAGGGCTGTGGAGGTGGGTGATAAACAGGCAGACCACAGAGGATTTTTAGCACAATGAAACATTCTGTATGATATGATAATGATGGATACGAGTCATTACATTTTTTTTCAAACCCATATAATGCACAACACAAAGAATGAATTATGTTAACTATGGACTTTGGGTAATGCTGATGTGTTAACAGAGCTTCATCTTTGGTAAAAAAAATGTATTGTTCTGATGAATGATGTTGATAATGGAGTAATCTATGCATCTCTGAAGGCAGAGGTTACGTGGGAAATATCCATACCTCTCTCTCAATTGTGTTGTAAACTTTAACACGTTGTAAAAAAAAAAAGTATTTGAAAATATTGTAAATGAAATTACAAAGCCAAATGTAAAACAATTTATTTTTCCCTAAATCCAGTTCTTCTTCCTCTGTATTAATTCAGGTTTCTTTATTGTTGAATAGAGCTCTCTTTTCAAATATTCTAACATAATTTACCTTCAGTTCAGTTCAGTTCAGTCGCTCAGTCGTGTCCGACTCTTTGCGATCCCATGAATCGCAGCATGCCAGGCCTCCCTGTCCATCATCACTATGACCCGCCTGTCTTGGGTGGCCCCACAGGGCATGGCTTAGTTTCATTGACTTAGACAAGGCTCTGGTCCTAGCGTGATTAGATTGATTAGTTTTCTGTGATTATGGTTTCGTTTATAATTTACCTTAATAAATGTAAAAAAGTAATGTTTCAGAAAGTATTTAACACAAAATCAGCTATATATAGATGTCCTTATATGGTATGTGCAATGGACCTTATACATGAGAATATAGTGGTGATTATGTCAAATAATGGTAGGAAATGCTTCAATTAGAATAAGGTGACTAAGGTTTGACTTGTAATTATTTGACTGCAGTGTATGCTTTTTAAGTGAGTCTACAGCATGGTTGATTTCTATTGGGAAAAAATGAGGTGATACTAATGTATTTCCCATTTACTTAATATTACAAAAAGGCAAGGATACAGCTAACTGAATGGGAAAACAAAGAACTGATTCTTTACAGCCAAGCACAAGCAATACCAGTGTAATGCAATAAGCCGTATTTCCTCTTCTGCTGTCTTTGGTAGAGCTTCAGAGAGCTGTAATTGTGAATTCTGAGTATAATAATAAAAACCTGACAGTAACAATGGACTGTGTCACTACGTTAATGAAGACTTTTGCAGAACTTGAAAGATAACATACCCAGCAATTGTGAACTAATGTGGATTCTGCAAAAACAGTGAAAGTAAAGAAATAGCTTCAGAATAATACAATATGGGTCTCAGGGATAGGATATGGCTTTGCTCTTTTGTTCATCCAGCTGTCATAGATGATGTCATTTTCCTAACAAATAAATTATTGATGTCCCTAAGGCTGTTTCCCAAAGACAATACTATATTTCTTAAGGGAAAAAAGAAAAAAAAAATTCATGAGAATATATACAATTAGCTTCTAACATCAGAATGTGTTCTGCATTCGAGAAGAGACTTATCTAGAGCATATCTAGATATCACAAAAAGCTCCTGCTTGCTATGTTGTCTGTCTAAAGGATAAAACTGAAAAGCTCTTAAGACACTGAAAATTAATACAGAGCTGGTGATTTTTATTTTAAATAATTTAGACTACATAAAGACATTTGTTTCAAGATAGATGCAAAAATTTTAAATGGAAATCTAGTTTTCAAATATTTTCAGTGAAGAAGAAAATGACTCTTCTCATAAACAAGTAGATAGGGGCACAGTGAGAAATCTCTAATTTTCCATAAAACAGTCAAACACTGAAAAGAGGATTCCTGGCAGAGGATACAATATAAGAAGTGATCTGAGTATTTAACCATAATATAAGAAAATATGTATTTCCCCCACTTTGAGCACTTCTGTTGTTGTTGGTAGCAGCCTGTGGATGGGGAGAGTGAGCGTTTACCACACTGTGGAAAACGCCTCTGCACCGAAACAAATGCTAAATCTGGTCTCACCATTCTCTGTTAATGTGTGTGTTAGTCACTCGGCAGGGTCTGACTCTTTGCGACCCCATGGACTGTAGCCTGCCAGGCTCCTCTGTCCGTGGGGCTGCCAGGCAAGAATACTAGAGTTGGTTGCCTTGCCCTTCTTGAGGGGATCCTCCTGACCCAGGGATCGTACCCAGGTCTCCAGCATTGTAGGCAGACGCTTTACCACTTGAGTCTCAGTTAATAGTTACCTTAAAATATAAAACAGCAGTGCTTGTGTTTTGCTTCAATTCTGCAGTATCTCAAGAACTGAAAAAAATTTGCACCTTGAGCCACATGTGAAGAGGCTGAAAAAATAAAAACAAACAAAAAATACTACAGCAAAGGATAATTTAATTTAAAAAAATTTGGATTTTGCAAAATTATAAAGATCACAAATCTGTTTTGGAATGTTTAACCTATATTTTATTTTCATTTGAAATGCAACCTCTGACTCTGTGAACCCCATAGACTGTAGCCACCAGGCTCCTCTATCCATGGAATTCTCCAAGCAAAAATATTGGAGTGGGCTGCCATTCCTTTCTCCAGGGCATCTTCCTAACCCACATCTTTTCAGTCTAACAAGATAAGCACAAAACAATGAAAAAAAAAAAACCTTCTCTGTCACAACCCTCCCAGATTTCTTTACCTAGAAGCAAAACAAAGATCCTTCTTCCCTAGACATCCTTCGCTTTTCTGATTTGGCCTCCTTTTTTTTTTTTTTCCCTACCCCTCTAGGAATCAAACACCTCCATGCCTTCAGGGTTGTTTGCAATTTTACTGTAAGTTTGTCAGCTCCATCAGTATTAACTCCAACGATCCTCTTACAACAGTGCAGTGATAGTTCAGTCACTCAGTCATGTCCAACTCTTTGCAACTCCATGGACTGCAGAACACCAGGCTTCTCTGTCCATCACCAACTCCTGGGGTTTGCCCAAACTCATGTCCATTGAATCTGTGATGTCATCCAACCGTCTCATCCTTTGACATCCCCTTCTCCTCCTGCCTTCAATCTTTCCCAGCATCAGGGTCTTTTCCAATGAGTCAGCTCATCAGACATGGTTTTCATTATTTCCCTTGGCATAAATTTAATGAAGAGAGCCATTAATATATGATAAATCATCATCTTACCAGCAACACCAGCCTATTTCATTCAATGTATTGATCAATATAAGGATAAATTACTAGTATATAATAATTTTCCTATATCTTGTATAAGTGGATGTAGTACTATATTTATTGAAGTCTTATTTAATTTCCTTCAGTAGAGTTTTAAAGTTTTTCTTCCTCCAGATTGCTTCATGGTTCTCATTCAGTTTCATTTCTAGGTCTTTAGACTTTTGAACCTATTTTTAACTGAATATTTTATTCTATTTCCCAAATTGCACTGTATGTGTGTAATATAGTTTTAAATGGTAGTTTAATAATGGGCTTCCTGTGACATTTATCTCTTATTCAAAGTAGTTCTTTCCTTCCCGAATGGATTATTTCAATTTTTCCAGATGTGCATTAATAAATAAAGTTAAACTGACTTTTTTGGGACAGCTCAATATCAATATTTAACTTGGAAAAAGCCGACAGCCACACTCTAATTTTATTATTATATTTTCTGCTAAGGATGTTTATTTATTCTTTTGTTTGTTTTTATTCACGAGGGTGCCAGTTATGTGCCAGACACTGTACTAGGTGCTATTTGCAGCAAAGAACAATACCTGAATTCCTATATCTTATATATTAGTGAAAGAGGTTAATAAACAGTGGTTAATGCATAGTGAAAAGGAGAGATGCTGTATTTTTGTTCATTTTCTTTGTGGGTTTAATGCATGTCATACAATTTTCTCTGTCATGGTCAAGGAAGGCCTTGCTGAGAAGGTGACATTTGAGAAAAGAACTGGTGAAGAGGAGGAAAGGCGCTATGCAATTGTCCAGGAAAGAAGATTTCCAGACAGAAAACCATGAATTAAGTCCTGAGGCAGGTGTATGTCTAGCAGGTTCAGAAAAAATCAAATTACCATGTGGCTGGAGCTGAATATAAGGAGCATATAGTGGGTAACTTGCAATAATAGAAATCTAGAAAAATGAAAATAGGTTTTTGAAAAAAATAAATTCAGTCTGTGGGCCCTTACTCTATTGACAAACAAGGTGTGAGTTGGTTTAGGTCTAAGAAGAATCAATTATTGGAAGGGTGCTGAAGTACCGCTTTCTAAAAGAGAATCGGAATCCTCCAGCCTCCTCATTCTCTATTTTTTCTCTATGTTTCTCTTTGGATGTCAGCGTCATTCTCACAGACCAGGCTCTTCACAGCTCCACCATCAGAGAGAGACGTCTTTCTTTAGTTCTGATTCTGAAATCAGTAAAAAGGTCTCTGGACCAACACAGGACATTTATCAGCTCCCAGACTGATCAATACGGCTATGGGTAGAGAGTGGGATAGGCTTCCCTGGTGATTCAGCTGGGAAGGGATCTTTCTGCAGTGCAGGAGACCCCGGTTCGATTCCTGAGTCAGGAAGATCCCCTGGAGAAGGGATAGGCTATCCACCCCAGTATTCTTGCGCTTCCCTGGTGGCTCTGTCCGTAAAGAATCCTCCTGCAATGCGGGAGACTTGAGTTAGACATCTGGGTTGCGAAGATCCCCTGGAGGAGGGCATGGTAACCCACCCCAGTATTCTTGCCTGAAGAATCCCATGGACAGAGGAGCCTGGAGGTCTACAGTTCACAGGGTCACAAAGAGTCAGACACGACTGAGGGACTAAGCTGACACAGAGCACGCAACGCTATGAATGGTAAGCCTAATAACACCAAACCTTTAAAGTGAGAACCAGGAGCTGCTCACTTAAGAAAGGGAGCCACTACTTCTAGATTCTTATTACATATTATTAAAATTTAGCTGAATCATAAGAGGGTGTAAATCTTACATATATCTATTTTCAATGATTTCACATCTTCATATTCTGGTGAACACCTCTCTGAGTACTCAGCTGGTTACTGGACATGACTAAAGTCTTTGAAAATGTATCTTTAATCACTGAACCTTCATTTAAAGGTGAATTTTTGACAGGTATATTATTCCTAAGAAATCCAAAGATACTGTTATTTCTATAGAGAAAGCAGGTATGTTGTAGTTATTTTTGATTAATCAGATTTTATTTTTCTTCTCACAGATTTGCTTCTATATTTTGTGTATTATTTCTCTACCATCTCAGAATGTATTATTGCTTTTGCATCCAGAACAGTAAACACAATAAAATTTGTCTTTGCCCTCATGGAGTTGGATTGACAGATGACATTCAACTACTGTCTACGTAGTATTGTGAAAAGTGTCACCAAGATATGATGTTGTTACAAAGAGAGAAGTATAGCACGACTGAGATTAAAATGTGAAGCTTTTTAAAATTCATTCGCCTAAAATTAATTTTTATCTTATTATTTCAAAGTATTTATAATGTCAACTCATAGGATTCTATTTATCTTACTATTTAAATTGCAATTACTCCTGCTTTACTATTCTAATAATTATTAATTAGTTAGGACCTGATAGTACTCCCTAGTGGGTATGTTTAAAACAGTTATCATATAATGATAAAAATGCTCTTCTTAGGAAAGTGTAGGATAGTAATAAATTAAAAAAATAATGATATTTCAGGAACTTGTGATGCTAGAGTAATGCACCTTACCTTAATGCCTTAATATATATAGATATATGTGTATATCTGTATATATGTGTATGTATACATACATTTCTTATATTACTTCTATTATCTAATTAGATGGAGCAGATTAAAAATTTGCATATATTTTTAAAAGTTAAGCAATGAAAAATTCATACAATAAAGATCTGAAGTCATATCAGGTGATATTGCCATTTATCTTTTACATTCTAGGATATTTTGGCAACACAGTTGGAGAGTAAATACTGATATGAGCATCAACCTCTGTGTTATCGTAGTTATCATCACAAACACAGCTGTCTACCTACCCAAGAGCCATTCTCATCTCTTCTGTGCCTAGTGAATCTCAATTTTGCTCCGTTCTCAGGGCTCACTACTCTCATAAAAGGTGACTTTGTTCCTAATCTAAGGGCTGAATGTTGGCAAGTGCAAAATGATTGTAATATATCGATCATGGTGATTCTGTTCCTTTTGCCACTGATTGCTTAGGCATGGGCTTCCTCAGTGGCTCAGCATGATGAATCTGCCTGCAATGCAGGAGACAGGGGTTTGATCCCTGGGTGGGGAAGATCCTCTGGAGGAGGGCATGGCAACCCACTGTGTCATATATGTTGTGTTTTGGTTTTTTGAGACAGGAGTGAATATCCAGGGGCTATTAATCCATTTTAGCCAACAATAATGCTTTGTTAGTTTTTAAATGTATAGATACTAGTTTCTGAAATGAAACTAATGGTAAGAGCCATTGCAATTTTGACATTTTTCTTCCAGCTTTCAAGAGAGTAAGTAGATAGGGGTTCTTAATTTAATTTGATGAATATTTATATAAATACATATTTTGATGTTGATGAATATGTTTAAGTGACTCATGTTGTTTTTTATGTGAGATAGGCATTAGATCTGTCTCTTATACACATCTATGTCAACTCATAGGATTCTATTTATCTTACTATTTAAATTGCAATTACTCCTGCTTTACTATTCTAATAATTATTAATTAGTTAGGACCTGATAGTACTCCCTAGTGGGTATGTTTAAAACAGTTATCATATAATGATAAAAATGCTCTTCTTAGGAAAGTGTAGGATAGTAATAAATTAAAAAAATAATGATATTTCAGGAACTTGTGATGCTAGAGTAATGCACCTTACCTTAATGCCTTAATATATATAGATATATGTGTATATCTGTATATATGTGTATGTATACATACATTTCTTATATTACTTCTATTATCTAATTAGATGGAGCAGATTAAAAATTTGCATATATTTTTAAAAGTTAAGCAATGAAAAATTCATACAATAAAGATCTGAAGTCATATCAGGTGATATTGCCATTTATCTTTTACATTCTAGGATATTTTGGCAACACAGTTGGAGAGTAAATACTGATATGAGCATCAACCTCTGTGTTATCGTAGTTATCATCACAAACACAGCTGTCTACCTACCCAAGAGCCATTCTCATCTCTTCTGTGCCTAGTGAATCTCAATTTTGCTCCGTTCTCAGGGCTCACTACTCTCATAAAAGGTGACTTTGTTCCTAATCTAAGGGCTGAATGTTGGCAAGTGCAAAATGATTGTAATATATCGATCATGGTGATTCTGTTCCTTTTGCCACTGATTGCTTAGGCATGGGCTTCCTCAGTGGCTCAGCATGATGAATCTGCCTGCAATGCAGGAGACAGGGGTTTGATCCCTGGGTGGGGAAGATCCTCTGGAGGAGGGCATGGCAACCCACTGTAGTATTCCTGCAGGGGAAATCCCAAGGACAGAGGAACCTATTGGGCTACAGTTATTTGCGTCGCAAAGAGTCAGACACGACTGAAATGACTGCTCATGGACACACAGTCTAGGCAGAGATCTGTGATTCTACCCTGGGGAATAATTTGCTAGGGAAAGTCTGAGAACTTACTGAAAGTAGTTTTCCCCTATTCTGAAGAAGACAAAAATAAGAATATTTGATTTTCTGTTTAGGTATATAATTCCAAGAGGAGGCGATAAAGTTGATTAAAATTGTTACAGCCACTTGAAGATTATCACGAGAAAAAGGGAAAACACCCTGAAGGTGTCAGAACAGAAAAAAAGGAAAGCTTGTTATTCCACAGAATTCATCATCTTCTGAATTCATTATTTGCAATTCAGTTCAGTTCAGTTCAGTCGCTCAGTCGTCTCCGACTCTTTGCGACCTCGTGTATCTGTCCAAGGGACTCTCAAGAGTCTTCTCCAACACCACAGTTCAAAAGCATCGATTCTTCGGCACTCAGCCTTATTCACAGTCCAACTTTCACATCCATACATGACCACAGGAAAAACCATAGCCTTGACTAGACAGACTTTTGTTGGCAATTAAATATAATCAAATAAACTTTTTACTTAAGCCACTTTTAATCAAGAACTAAGAAACTTACTACCAAAGACCATAACTGATGGAATCATTGTGTTTGTTAAAAAATTTTGTGTCCCATATCCAATGATAATAGCTTAGCATGGATTATCTGATTTAATCTTCTTAGATAGGACTATTATCCTATTTTTTATATGCAAAAAGTAAGATTTATAGGGCTAAAATAGCTACTCATGGTCACACACTAGGTGGGTAGCAGAGCTTTCAAATTTAAATCAAGTGACTCTGATTCCAATGGCATTCTTCTCTGAGCACAACTCAACTAGTTATTCTTATTTGCCCAAGGTATTAAATATATAGCACATTACACTTATATTAAACAACTCTTGGTTTTTTTCCTTACATGGGATATACAAAATATAAAATCTATTGTATTTTCAGACCCAAATTTAGTTTGAAAGTGAAAGTCACTCAGTCGTGTCCAAATCTTTGCAACCCCATGGACTATACAGTAATGATATCTAAATTTCCACATATAGGAATTTGTGTCTATTTATACTTCATTTAGAAAATTTACCTAAGATGTTAAGCCACTTAATTTTTAAAAATATATTTACTTCATTTTTTCATAACCATCCTTATCATTGATCATAATTTTCAAAATTGAAGACAGCTATGTTTTTGTGAATTTCTCCTACTGTGTTCTTTCTCTTACTACTCCGATCCACTTTCTACATTGCTTCTAGAGTTATCTTTCTGACACACCTTCTACTCATTTCATTTTAGTCTTTGACCATTTTTCCAGATAATTCAACAAGGATCAAGAAGCTTGTAATATAGCCTTAGCAGAGCTTTTAGTTTCCCTCTGTCTCCCTGTTTGTGTGTGTGATAGTTACATGTGTGTATGTATGTGAAAAGTTCCTACTTGCTTCTTTATTGTGTTTGCATCCTTAGTACCCAACCTATACCTAACATATAGAGGTGGTTCAGTAGCTCAGTCATGCCCAACTCTTGTGACCCCATGGGCTAGAGCCTGCCAGGCTCTTCTGTCCGTGGGATTCTCCAGGCAAGAATACTGACATATAGAAGGATTCGTAACTATTTGATAAATGAACTCGTAAAGCAGAGACTTACACAGAGAATGGCATTTGAGACCCGACCTAAGCATCAATGGTGTCAGTTGCTGCACTTTTAGAAGCCAATTAAACTCAAGTATCTTCTTAGTCTTAGATACAGAATTGGGGTTATACATATATAAATAGTAGAATTTCTCTGAGAAGCACACAACTCTGTGTTTTTCTTTCCTGTGTTCTGTAAAGCAAGTTTTAAAATAGTGTAATGGAAAGGTCAGAATTACAAACTGAATAGCTTAGAATAGGGGTGAAGAGCCCATTTATAAAAGACAGCTTGAGTTTGAAGCAAGGGTACCCTCACTATTGGCCTATGGGAACTCTATGCTAGTACTCAGTGATGATTTTTGCCATGATACTGAACTTTGGACATAATAGGAATGAAAAGTAATAGCTAGTAATTCACAATATTCTACTTAAAGGCTGAAGACACTTAGAAAGTGTCTTGTACCAGATTATTACCATTGCTTATTCAAAATGTGTAGACTGATGGTATAATTTATTTTGGGTTATTATACCTGCTCACACAGCTCAGTAACTTGAGCTTCCCCTGATAATATAATATAGTATAATATAATTATATATATATATATATCTTTTAGCTGAATGAGCATATATATATATGTTTATTATACCTGCTCACACAGCTCAGTAACTTGAGCTTCGCCTGATAATATAATATAGTATAATATAATTATATATATATATATATATATCTTTTAGCTGAATGAGCATATATATATATGTTTATTCAGGCTTACCCAACATCTTATTCCTCTCTTTCTGATCAGTAAAATTTGAGAATCCTGTGAACTTAGAGCCCTGATAATCCAGCCTATGATGTTGGTTACCATTTACGTCATGAAAATTGTAGTATTATTTTCCTCAGCTCACCCATTATCTGGAATTTCTGTGGAGATTAACCTGGTTTGACAAATCGTTACTTTTCTACGAGAACTAAATAGGTGTAAAATTACTATATTTTATTCACCAAACACATTCTATTTGTGAAAGCAATCATGCAAGGTAGATTTTAGTTACAAAGAGGCTTTTTTGACTCTATATGAAATCAAATGAAAGGGAACACGATGGATTCAATCATCAGAGAATGTGCTAACATGAAAAATGAGTCATGTGTGATTTATATTCAATATTGAATATAAAAACTGTCTGCATGTATTTTGAACCAGGTACTTAATTTGAGAAACCTTAGACAGATAAGAAGTAGTCAACATTTTGAAATTATCTAACAACTCTTGGCAAAAATAAGGCCACATTAAATGAGAACTGTGGTGATTTTATTACGTTGAAAAGATAAACATGAATTTTGCCACAGAACTGAAATATAAACAAGCTTGAAGGAATTTCAATTTCTGAAAGTTAAAAATTATATTTTCAAGCTAGAATTTATGTTTTTTTCTACTGATACTGTGAGCTATGTAAATAAAGTCTTTGGATCTGATTTAGCAAAATAGCATTAATAGTCAGAAAAAAATTCAGATGGTCTGAAAATAGTTATACATAGTCACACTGAAATGGAAAGAAAATTACCTGAAAGAAAATATAATACAGATGAAATGGAGGAAGATATTTCAGGTATTTGGAGTATTTGGGGAGAATTGGGAAGAAGATGCTTTTCAAGGCAGAAGACTCATGCACATTATTACCTTTCATTTGATGCTCACTTCAGTAGTTAGTCTATAATACAATTTTATGTACAGTCTCAATGTCTTTTACATATTTCTTGTTAAGACATAACATTGCAGAATGATAACCACCTCTTACAGGCAAAATACCCTGAAGTTATCCTCTAATATTAAAAGGGAATGTGATTTTTCAACATCTGAATCTGTTAAAATAGCTAAAATGTAAAATTGTGTGAATAATGCCAGTTTTTAAATAGTAGAATATCATTCAACATGGTAAGATATTTCAACAAATTGAAAGGCAAAAATCACTCATGATAGATATTCATAATCATTAAATCGAATTAAGAATGGACTTTACCATAAATTTTGGCTTTTTTTCTCTCTCATCTGTGTTTTGTTTCTGCCCAATCTTGATTTATCTTTCTTATATAGCTATCTGTAACCAGGGAAAATACTGGAGAAAGTTTTTAGTAAATCCTCCTTCATGTTATTCAGTTCAATACAGTCACTCAGTCGGGTCTGACTCTTTGCGACCCCATGAACTACAGCACACCAGGCCTCTCTGTCCATCACCAACTCCCGGAGTTCACTCAGACTCACGTCCATCGAGTCAGTGATGCCATCCAGCCATCTCATCCTCTTTTGTCCCCTTCTTCTCCTGCCCCCAATCCCTCCCAGCATCAAAGTCTTTTCCAATGAGTCAACTCTTCGCATGAGGTGGCCAAAGTACTGGAGTTTCAGCTNCGGAGTTCACTCAGACTCACGTCCATCGAGTCAGTGATGCCATCCAGCCATCTCATCCTCTTTTGTCCCCTTCTTCTCCTGCCCCCAATCCCTCCCAGCATCAAAGTCTTTTCCAATGAGTCAACTCTTCGCATGAGGTGGCCAAAGTACTGGAGTTTCAGCTTTAGCATCATTGCTTCCAAAGAAATCCCAGGGTTGATTTTCTACTGAATATATCACTATACCTAATATAATCCAAATACGCAAACAGGTATTTTGAGAGAATGAGGATGTGAACTGTAATCCATGTCGGGTATATGAGGAAGCTACAAGATGAAGATGAAACTCTGCTATTAAAATTACTGTGTGGACCTCCCTTCGTATAAATATCTCTGAAAAGGGTGGTGAGAAGAGATCATAGTGTTCATAACATGGGGGTGAGTATGCATCCTAAACTTCACTTACAGATAAAGAAAAAGAGGTTAAACATGGAACAAATGTGGTTAGGTAAACAAGAATCAGGACTCCATATGGAAGTGGCAGTTTCTAGACATTTAATTTGAAGTGAAAAAAAAGAGTACAGTTCCTAAGGAAGACCAAGTGGAAAAGCCCACAATCAACCCAAAATCCCTGTATCGGGAAGAAACACCTATACAAGCAACAATATAATGAGAAGTTCTATTATTAGTGCTGAGATATAGTTGGTGACTGTGTGTATTAGGGAGCTATCTGTATGTCGTAAGCCACTCCTGAAACCTGATAGTTTTAAACAGTTTTTTGTGGCTCATATATTTACATGTTGATTGAGTAATTCTACAGATCTGAGCCTGTCTCACTAATTTCACACAGGCTCTCTCATGCACCTGTAGTCAGCTGGCAGACAGGCTGAGGGCTACCTGTCTGGAATGGCCTCACCCAGGACCATTTGACATTTTTCCATGAGAGGTTTTCTCAGACCCCCCCAGCAGACAATCCCAGGTCTACTCTTGTGTTGATGGCAGAGATCAAAGAGTGGAGGCAGATCTCACAGGTGCTTAGTAAAGCTTCTGCTTGTGCCCACCTTGTCATTGTCCCCTCCGCCCACACGTGGACAATCCACAGACGATGGAAGGCCACCCCCGAAAAGCACCAGCACAGCCGTACGTGAAAGGCAGAAGACAATCAACGCAGTCGGCCTCTCAGACTGGGTGTAAGGACAAGATGGACATTCAAATGTAAAACCTGGCGTGTGAAATCAAGGCCAGATTAAGAATGTGTGCATTTGGTACAGAATCTCAGAGGGATTCCAAGTGTGTCAAGTACCTCCACCTAAGAACCAACAATAACCTTTCCAACCAGTTAGAACTCAAGCAAAGGATGGTGCTAACACAGCCGTGTGGAAAGGAAACAGCACATTTCCAGGAAAGGTTTCTATGAGACAGTTACATGGAAGACATATTTTATGTGGTCATTTCTTTACACCCTTACATAATCCTAAGGACTTTTTTTAGTAGATATGAGTGTCTTCTCTTTATGGGTTTACAGGAAGAAAACATTTCCTCTTCCCATTGTAGATATATGTGGCCAATGAATTGTGTGGTTTTTTTTAAATAAAACATTTAATTGCTAGTGAGAGGTTCTTATTATTTCCTTCACTTCTGCAAAAATCAGAAAAGATTAATGGTGGATGATAGTACAAAGATCAGTGGAACCTGAGTTTCTTCATAGAGAACAGTTGCCATGGAAAACTTTTTGTAATTACAGAAAACTTTCTTTGAATATAAATTAATATATTTTGTGTTAGGCTATTGAAATTTCCAGGATTGTTAAAGTAGCCAAAGGTCACTTGTAATTACTAATAAACCAAAGCAATTAGCCAATGAAATACTTTCCAAGCTCACTTTTAAAACTGGCTTATTATATAATGCTAATGGCCATTCTTGTTACATAATATCAAAGGGTACATGGTATATATATGTGTGTGTGTGTGTGTGTGCATGTGTGTATGTGTGTGTATGCATGTATCATCACAAAAAACTTAGCCTTCAGCATTTGGTTAACATAAAATGTTTACTAGGTTTCTCTGCTGTTAAGCTATGATTTTTCCCTTTACTTACTCACTTCTTAGAAATTGAACCACAAAGTCAAGCTCAGTCTCAAGGGAGAGTGCAAGGAAATGAGCCCAGACCCTGGTTGGGGGAATACACACACATATTTTTGGAAATTCTTCTATAAGAAGCAAATAGTAGTTTTTATAAGTCTCTATATTCAGTGTTTCAATATTTTGTTAATAATTATTTTTATTCATGAGATGCAGTTTCCTTTTTTTTTTCTTGAGTTTTTTTTTTTTTTCTTTCTGTTTTTGGTAAAAGAGAAACACTAGATTCATAGAAAACATGGTGTTATGGGCTTAATATTTGTATCTTCCCCAATTTCCCATGAATTCAAAAAACTAAGATCATGGCATCTGATCCCATCGCTTTATGGCAAAGAGACGGGGACAAAATGGAAACAGAGACAGAGTTTACTTTCTTGGGCTCCAAAATCACTATGGATGGTGACTGCAGCCATGAAATTAAAAGATGTTTGATCCCTGGAAGAAGAGTTATGACAAACAGAGACGAAGTATTAAAAAGCAGAAATGTCACTTTTAGCCGACAAATATCCATCTAGTCTAAGCTATGGTTTTTCTAGCAGTTATGTACAGATGTGAGAGTTGAGCCATAAAGATGATTAAGCACTGAAGAACTGATGCTTTTGAACTGTGGTTCAAAATTGTGACTGAAGAAGACTCTTGAGAGTACCTGGACAGCAAGGATATCAACCAGTCAATTCTAATGGAAATCAACCCTGAATATTCACTAGAAGGATTGATGCTGAAGCTGAAGCTCCAATACTTTCGCCACCTGATGCATAGAGTCGACTCATTGGAAAAGGCCCTGATATTTGGAAAGATTGAAGGCAGAAGAAGTGGACAACAGAGGATGAGATGGTTGGATGGCATCACCAACTTGATGGACATGACTTTGAGCAAACTCTGGGAGATGGTGAAGGACAGGGAAGCCTGTCATGCAGCAGTCCATGGGGTTACAAAGAGTCATACATTACTGAGCAAAAATTCCAATGTTTATTTCAAGTTCTCTCTCTGTTTGGTTCTCTTCTAAACCATAAAACATCCTGTGAACTCTAGCCAATTTAGCTTTCACAGGTGTTCTGCTCTGTTGCATCACTCAGGGTACTGTAATGCTTCTCTTTGTTGGAACTCCATATATCAAGGCCTGCAAACACTCTCAAGACAGTAAACCGCAGCAATCATACTGATTATTTCCTTTGTTTTTCATCTTTCTGAAATCACCAACTTTCACTGACTTAATTGCAGTATCTCAAAAACTATAGTGTCATATATGTTGTGTTTTGGTTTTTTGAGACAGGAGTGAATATCCAGGGGCTATTAATCCATTTTAGCCAACAATAATGCTTTGTTAGTTTTTAAATGTATAGATACTAGTTTCTGAAATGAAACTAATGGTAAGAGCCATTGCAATTTTGACATTTTTCTTCCAGCTTTCAAGAGAGTAAGTAGATAGGGGTTCTTAATTTAATTTGATGAATATTTATATAAATACATATTTTGATGTTGATGAATATGTTTAAGTGACTCATGTTGTTTTTTATGTGAGATAGGCATTAGATGCATGCAGTACCTATGAATATAGGTATGTTTTACCATAATCACTTTTTCATAAAGAAGTCAGCAATGATGTTACTAATACTAGACACTTGACTAAACAAAAACCCCAAAGTAAATATTTCTTACTGTGATCTATTTTCCCAGTTACATTATTTGAGTTGGGAGAAGGCTGACATCTCAAGTATTGGGTTAGAAATTTCACATAAATTATCTCATTTAACTACTACAAAAACCTATGTGGGCAGTTCTGTTGCCCCCACATTATAAATGAAGAACACAAGGCTCAACGTTGTCAAGCATATATAAATACTACATGTAGAACTTTATTTCAAACTAACGTTTCTATGATTCCCAAATTGATTCTCCTTTTAATGGTAGCATAATCCTTCTATTGATGGATTGCAAAAACACATACAATTTTATTATATTTATTTTTATTCATATTCTTAAATAAAGTTATCTGACTTATAAACATACATGACTATGGGACTTTCACACAAGAGTGCCAATATATTTCAGGAAAAATAATTTAAAACTAATAAAAATACCTGTGTATTATATGTATGACGTTTTTGGTGGATGGGTTTTTTTAAAAAGCAAATGCATAGGCAAAATCAATAGACCCAAAGGAATACTCCTAAAATTCATTAGGTCTTTAATCTCTGTGCAAAGAACATCTGCTATTTCTTGGAATCTGTATTTTAAGTCATTTTAGCTTTAAGTAAAGGACGACACAGTGCATATGACAGAATAATGTAACAAGTAATTAGTATATTGCATGCATTTAAAAGTTCTAATTTTTATTTTATATTGGAGTATAATTAATATTGTTTGTTTTAGTTATAAAGCAATGAGATTAAGTAATACATACATGCATACACACACGTTGTTTTTTAGTTATTTTCCCTTTTTGGTTATTACAACATATTGCTGCTGCTAAGTCGCTTCAGTTCAGTTCAGTTCATTCGCTCAGTCGTGTCCGACTCTTTGCGACCCCATGAATCGCAGTACGCCAGGCCTCCCTGTCCATCACCATCTCCCGGAGTTCACTCAGACTCACGTCCATCGAGTCCGTGATGCCATCCAGCCATCTCATCCTCGGTCGTCCCCTTCTCCTCCTGCCCCCAATCCCTCCCAGCATCAGAGTCTTTTCCAATGAGTCAACTCTTCGCATGAGGTGGCCAAAGTACTGGAGTTTCAGCTTTAGCATCATTCCTTCCAAAGAAATCCCAGGGTTGATCTCCTTCAGAATGGACTGGTTGGATCTCCTTGCAGTCCAAGGGACTCTCAAGAGTCTTCTCCAACACCACAGTTCAAAAGCATCGATTCTTCGGCGCTCAGCTTTCTTCACAGTCCAACTTTCACATCCATACATGACCACAGGAAAAACCATAGCCTTGACTAGGCGGACCTTAGTCGGCAAAGTAATGTCTCTGCTTTTGAATATACTATCCAGGTTGGTCATAACTTTTCTTCCAAGGAGTAAGCGTCTTCTAATTTCATGGCTGCAGTCACCATCTGCAGTGATTTTGGAGCCCAAAAAAATAAAATCTGACACTGTTTCCACTGTTTCCCCATCTATTTCCCATGAAGTGATGGGAACGGATGCCATGATCTTCCTTTTCTGAATGTTGAGCCTTAAGCCAACTTTTTTACTCTCCTCCTTCACTTTCATCAAGAGGCTTTTTAGCTCCTCCTCACTTTCTGCCATAAGGGTGGTGTCATCAGCATATCTGAGGTTATTGACATTTCTCCTGGCAATCTTGATTCCAGCTTGTGTTTCTTCCATTCCAGCGTTTCTCATGATGTACTCTGCATAGAAGTTAAATAATCAGGGAGACAATATACAGCCTTGACATACTCCTTTTCCTATTTGGAACCAGTCTATTGTTCCATGTGCAGTTCTAACTGTTGCTTCCTGACCTCCATACAGATTTCTCAAGGGGCAGGTTCAGTTGTGTCTTATTCTGTGCAACCCCATAGATGGCAGCCCACCAGACTCCTCCGTCCCTGAGATTCTACAGGCAAGAACACTGAAGTGGGTTGCCATTTCCTTCTCCAATGCATGCATGCATGCTAAGTTGCTTCAGTCGTGTCCAACCCTGTGTCTGTGTGACCCCATGGACAGCAGCCCACCAGGCTCCCCTGACCATGGGATTCTCCAGCCAAGAACACATATTGAGTAGAATGTAAGTGAATAGAGTTGACATACAGCATTGATTCAATGCATTTCTATATTGTAATATTATTTTTGGTATGGCTATATTAAGAACCTATATCACATTATATGACTTCCCCAGTGGCTCAAATGGTAAAGCGTCTGCCTACAACGTGGGAGACCTGGGTTGGGAAGATTTCCTGGAGAAGGAAATGGCAACCTACTCCAGTATTCTTGCCTGGAAAATCCCACAGACGGAGGAACCTGGTAGGCTACAGTCCATGGGGTCACAAAGAGTTGGACACGACTGAGCAACATTTACTTACTTACTTTACTTACTTACTTATATCACATTATATAATTATCCTTTATTTCTACTATTTAGGATAATTCAGTTATAGTTTTTTTTATCAAGTTTGATGTTTAAAGCATGATATATTTTTCATACTGTGCATTAGATTTCTATGGTTTATTTATTACCAGTTGCAAGTGTGTACCATTGAAGATCAATATTATCACCCTCCACCCCCTCGTGACTATCATTCTGATTTTTTTATGAGTTTAACTTTTATAGATTACACATGGTTAAGTGTCATCATTTGGCGCTTTTCTTTTTCTTCCTTAGCAAATGTGCTCAGGGTCCATCCACATCCCTGCATATAGTTTTAAATTTTCTAATTCAACAACACCAAAATTTTACACTTTAGAAAATTTAATGTTATTGAATTGACTATTAGACAAATAATACAGTCGGAATTTAATTCTCCAAAAATATTATGGCTAGCTCTTCCTAATATCCACTCCCTTCTCTTCCCTTCTAAAAGAATTAAACATTCCAGTATTTAGTTGGGCACATTTACATTGGTTAGAAATAATATTCTCTGCATTCCCTTGTGTTAGATGTATACATGTAAAATTATAGAAATAGAATTGAGATTGGTTCTGGAATGTCACAAAATGGGGAGCACTTCTTTTTTATTATCCATTTGGGTGTTCAGCATGTACATATAATGCTTACCACTTCATTCTATAAGGCCAGCATCAACCTGATATCAAAACCGTACAAAGACATTACAAAAATAAAATTACAGGCCCATCAGGAAGCAACAGTTAGAACTGGACATGGAACAACAGACTGGTTCCAAATAGGAAAAAGAGTACGTCAAGGCTGTATATTGTCACCTTGATTATTTAACTTATATGCAGAGTACATCACGAGAAACGCTGGACTGGAAGAAACACAAGCTGGAATCAAGATTTCTGGGAGAAACATCAATAACCTCAGATATGTAGATGACACCACCCTTATGGCAGAAAGTGAAGAGGACCTAAAAAGCCTCTTGATGAAAGTAAAAGAGGAGAGTAAAAAGTTGGCTTAAAGCTCAACATTGAGAAAACAAAGATCATGGCATCTGGTCCCATCACTTCATGGGAAATAGATGGGGAAACAGTGGAAACAGTGGCAGACTTTATTTTTTGGGCTCCCCAATCACTGCAGATGGTGACTGCAGCCATGAAATTAGAAGACGCTTACTCCTTGGAAGAAAAGTTATGACCAACCTGGATAGTACATTCAAAAGCAGAGACATTACTTTGCCAACTAAGGTCTGTCTAGTCAAGGCTATGGTTTTTCCTGTGGTCATGTATGGATGTGAGAGTTGGNAATCACTGCAGATGGTGACTGCAGCCATGAAATTAGAAGACGCTTACTCCTTGGAAGAAAAGTTATGACCAACCTGGATAGTACATTCAAAAGCAGAGACATTACTTTGCCAACTAAGGTCCGTCTAGTCAAGGCTATGGTTTTTCCTGTGGTCATGTATGGATGTGAGAGTTGGACTGTGAAGAAGGCTGAGTGCCAAAGAATTGATGCTTTTGAACTGTGGTGTTGGAGAAGACTCTTGAGAGTCCCTTGGACTGAAGGAGATCAACCCTGGGATTTCTTTGGAAGGAATGATGCTAAAGCTGAAACTCCAGTACTTTGTCCACCTCATGCGAAGAGTTGACTCATTGGAAAAGACTCTGATGCTGGGAGGGATTGGGGGCAGGAGGAGAAGGGGACGACCAAGGATGAGATGGCTGGATGGCATCACTGCCTTGATGGATGTGAATCTGAGTGAACTCCAGGAGATGGTGATGAACAGGGAGGCCTGGCATGCTTCGATTCATGGGGTCGCAAAAAGTCGGACATGACTGAGCGACTGAACTGAACTGAAGTGAACACTGATAAACACAGATCTAGAAATCTTCAGCAGAATATTAGAAAACAAAATTTAAAATATATATTAAAAGGATCATGGGCTTCTTTTGTGACTTAGCTGGTAAAGAATCCACCTGTAATGCAGGAGACTTGGATTTGATCCCTGGATTGGGAAGATCCCCTGAAGAAGGGAAAGGCTACCCACTCCAGTTTTCTGGCCTGGAGAATTTCATGGAGTGTATAGTACTTGGAATCACAAAGAGTCAGACACAAATGAATGACTCACTTTCACTAGAAGGATCATGCATCATGATCAAGTAGGGTTTATTCCAGGGATGTATTTTCACACAAAGAATGAAAATCAAAATTAAGCAAATGTAACTATATCAAAAAACAACAACAAAGAAAGACTTTGCACAGCAAAGAAAATTATCAACAAAATTAAATGGTCATCTACTTTGGACAGGAGACAATATTTCAAATTATATATCTGGTGAAGGGGTAATATCCAAAATATACAAAGGAATTATTTGTATATAATTCATACAAGTCAACATCAAAACAAAAGGAATAAATAGCAACAAAACCCATTGAAAAATGAGTAGAGGATCTGAAATGTGTATAAGAGACAGGCAAAGAAAATTATCAACAAAATTAAATGGTCATCTACTTTGGATAGGAGACAATATTTCAAATTATATATCTGGTGAAGGGGTAATATCCAAAATATACAAATGAATTATTTGTATATAATTCATACAAGTCAACATCACAAACAAAAGGAATAAATAGCAACAAAACCCATTGAAAAATGAGTAGAGGATCTGAATAGACATCTTCCAAAGAGATATAGATGGTCAACAGACACAGAAAAGATACTCAGGATCATTGATCATTAGGGAAACAGAAATCAAAGTGCAATGACATATACCTAAAATGTCTCAGGAAGGATATCTTCAAAAAGATATAAGGCAAGCATTGATTATGATGTAGAAAGAAGGGTATATGTGTGCACTGTATCTGGAATTGCGAATTGACGTAGCTGCTATGGAATACACTATGGAGGCTCTTCAAAAACTGAAAATAGAACGGCAATACCATCTAGCAATTCCACCTCTAAGTATTTATATGAAGAAAATGAAAACATCCATCTGAAAAGCTAAATGTCAATTATTTCCCAATAAAAATGGAAGAAGACCTCTTAGGATGAAAAGAGAAGTTATACAGTGGAAAAAGCAGATACCCGCAAAACACATTTCTGACAGAGACGAGGATCAAGAGCATGTTAAGAACTTTCAAATCACAGTAGTAAAAAATCAAAAGCATTTGTTTAAAATTAGAAACATGACTTGAATAGATATATCATTGAAGAGGATATACAGATGAAAACAAAGCACATAAAAAATGTTCATCTTTATTAGAAATTAGGGAAATACAAATTAAAGTCAAAATGTTACAGGACTATACACTCATCAGGGCGGCTTTAAAAAAGTGATGGAAAAGGTGTAAAGAAACTAGATTAATAATGCTTTGCTAATATGTGCTGTAGAGTGCAACCACTCCAGAAAAAATAGTTTGGCAGTTTCTTTGCCTTTTTCCCTCAGTTTTATTCAGGGTTTACTAGTTTACAGAACACAGCATGTGATTAGTGCACACGATTTGGCGAGCTCGGCCGCATGGACACTTTCTTGCCGCCATCCTCACGATCCCGGTGGCGCCCGGCTACAGCTTCCGGAGTTTCTTTGCATGCCTGTGGGTGTTTTGGCTCCTTTCACCCGCTTGGTTTTGCTTCCTGTGTTTTTTATGGCAAGAATACTTCACATGAGATCTACCATCTTAACGAATTTTTAAGTGCAAAATATTGTTAATTATAAGCAGTGCTTTTAAAACTACATACACTATTACCATATGAGCCATCAGTTGTCCTATTGTACTATTAGTCATCTATGCCAATTAAAGATTTGTGTGTGTGTGTGTGTGTGGATGTGTAGTTGCGAAGTCTCATCCGACTCTTTGTGACCCCATACGTAGCCTGCTAGGCTCCTCTGTCCACGAGATTTCCCAGGAAAGAGTCCTGGAGGGTGTTGCCATTTCCTTCTCTTTCCAACCCAGGAATCGAACAAGTGTCTCCTGCGTTAGTCGGCTAGTACTTTACCACTGAGCCACAAGGGAAGCCCAGATTAAAGATTTAGATTCTTGCAAGTATTTGTGCATAATAGCCAGATCTGGAAGTAATACAACTGTCCTTTAGAGGACAGTGTTTAAATCAACTACTTCCTTGGTGGCTCAGATGGCAAAGCATCCGTCTACAATGCAGGAGACCTGGGTTCGACCCCTGGGTCGGGAAGATTCAGTGGAGCAGGAAATGGCAACCCACTCCAGTACTCTTGCCTGGAAAATCCCATGGACAGAGGAGCTTGGTGCATGCCATTCACTGTCCATGGGGTCGCAAAGAGTCGGGCACGACTGAGCGACTTCACTTTCACTTTTACTTTCTATGGTACATCCAATCATAGACTATCATTCAACAATATAATACGTGAGCTACTGATACATGCAACATCCTGTCAAATCTCCCGAGAATCATGTCATGAGAGAAAAGCCAGTCTCAAGGGGTCACATACTATATGATTCATTTACACAAGGTTCTTAAATTGTAAAAATGGATGGCAATGTTGTGGACATAAGGGTTTAAAGAGGAGATAGTAGCAGGGTAAATGAGTTTTAAAAGGCAACATGAAGCATCTTTATGGTGATGGAGGCAATCTATAGCTTGACTGTATCACTGCAATATCCCTATTATGGAATTACATTTTGTGCATGTGAATCTACAATTATCTCAAGAATAAGAAAAAAAAATTTTTAAACCATGTCTCCTATATGTGTTTGCTATGAAAACGTATCGTGTGTAATAGGAATAGATAGTTTTTCTTTCCCCTCAAATACCTAGTCAATTCAGTTGCAAGTTTAAGCAAAGTGTTTGTCTAATTTATAGGTCTTTCTTCTCTCTGAGATATGTCACTTTTTCTCATATGTTCTGAATTTAACTATGCATTTAAAGTCATTTTTATTCTATTTTATTCAACATGTAGAGTGTCTGTAATGAGATTTTCCCTTTGGCCCTGTAGATTGCTGGATTTGGAAAGCTATGAGCCTTTTTTTTTTTTTTTGCTTGAATTATTTCTTATACAATTGAATTTAAAGCAAAATAAACTTCCAAAAATATAACTGCCACTGAAGTTAGGTTGCTATATTTTTTCCCCATTTTTCTCAGCTTTGCTTGAAAATGATACTTTATTATTGCTATATATTTATAATATAGATCATAAAAGTTCTCAATTTCCCATTCATAGTTTCTAAAACTCATGATAAATGTTCCCATCAAAAAATGTTAAAACATTCATTTGTGAGTTTCAGAAAGTATTTCTCTTCCAAGTGTGTCTGTCAGTAGAAAGAAAAGGAGGTTGATCTTGGTAAGTTGAATAACCAGTTTTTCAACCCAGAAAGAAATGGGGGAAAATTAATTTAGTGTGCTCAATTGAAAATATTTGAATATCATTTAAGAATATGAAAATATTAATTTTTCCCAAACTATTGGTAATAAACACAAGTAGTTTTGAAGATGTGCAAATTTGTACTTTATTTTTACCCTAATCTAATGTATATTAATCTCAAGTATATATCTATTCAAAAACACCTGAAAACTATCATCTCCATTTCTGTCCTAGACTATGAATAGAGTAAAGCAAGCAAGACAATGGGTGAACGTTCTAATTCTTTTGCCCAAGTCTATCCCAGAAGCTGTGGAGACATTAAAAAGTACTAAAGATGTGTTCTTATTTGTCTTTAGCCTATTAATTAAAAGTTATGAGGTACTAGTACAGAACATACATTGAGCTGTCAATATCTCTAATGATCAGATGATATGTATGCTATGATACAACTATAATGTTCATAAGATGCTCAAGGGTATTATTTGGAATCTTGATGGTATAGTTATGTCCATTATATCTTATTTATAGAAAGATTCTAATGATATAATGGTCTTAATGAACTTGTTTTTAACAGGTTTACTCACTACCCTTTGAACTGTTCATCATCTCACTTAAACCAAAAGCAGATCCCCAATTATAGGTGTGATTTGAACAGTAAGAAAATATATTGATTTCAAAGGTTAGACCTCAAAGACAAAAAGGCATACTTTCTTGTCCTTGAGGAGCTTATATATTATTGAAGATCCTACAACAGGTATTTCATTTTTCCTCTATTGTATATCACTCAGAGTTCTGACTGATACAAGCTGAAAAATGGTTATTCAGAGAAAAGTTTAATGAAATGACCGTCGGCACAGGTTTGGGCAAGATGGAGGGAAACTATAAGTCACACAGTGAAACCGGCTGGGCCTGAAGCCGGGGTAGGCAGATAAGCGGGCCTGGAACCCGCTCAGGGAGCGCTGTGCGCTGTGTGGGGAGTGAAGCCCGGCTTGCAGCGCTGCCGCCTCTGGGGCCCTCAGCCAGGCCACAGCCACCCCGACTGCGCAGGGATTGAAGAAAGACACTCCTAGACCCCGTTCTCCTTCCTCCCTGAGGCTGAAACCAGTGAAGAGCCAGAAGCCCAGGAGGTCCACTAGCGCAGTTCTTGCAGAACAACATCTCAAGGCACCAAATGGGGAGGGAAATGGGGGAGGGGGGCTGGGGATGGCACACAAGTCGGCCCCCCGGCACTCACCGCCAAGTGCTAATGACCTTGACATGCTGCGGTGAGTAAAGATGACTCCGCTTGATTCCAGAGTAGCTTTACGAAGATCAGGAGAGAAATGTGGAGAGAGGGTCTGGGGCTGGTACACCAGTCTGCCCGGCACTCACCGCGAAGTACTAATGACTTTNTCCAAGTGCTAATGACCTTGACATGCTGCGGTGAGTAAAGATGACTCCGCTTGATTCCAGAGTAGCTTTACGAAGATCAGGAGAGAAATGTGGAGAGAGGGTCTGGGGCTGGTACACCAGTCTGCCCGGCACTCACCGCGAAGTACTAATGACTTTGACATGCTTGGTGAATAAAGATAACTCTGTACTTGATTCAAAAGCAAGAGTAGCTTTATGGAGATCTGGGATCCTCGCTGCATTCTATTTACTTCTCCTTAACCAGCCTTCAATGCTTCATTATATACAAAACGAGATTTAGGGTTTCTGAATTAAAATGATTCCATTTCAGTTTCCTTTTTAAAACTAGTTTTGATGTGGGCCATTTTTAAAGCCCTTATTGAATTTGTTACAGTATTGTTTATGTTTTGCATTTTGGTTTTGGGCTGCAAAGCCTGTGGGATCTTAACTCCCCAACCAGGGATTGAACTTGCACTCCCTGCACTGAAAGTCGAAATCTTACCATCAGAGAACATCCTCACTTCCCTTGTTTTTAAAATCAAGACAAAAATTATATATGGGCTTTGATATTTTAAGGTCAAAATCAAATGAGGTAATAAAATATGTAATATATTCACAGAGTCATTTACCTCACCCAGTTCTTCCATTATAGGACTAAAAGAATGTAGTCTAATTTTAATAAATGATAGCACCATTAAGAATTAAGTAAATTAAGCTATCAGCAAGTATATCAAATGTAGATGACCTTTGAATTAAATGCTCTTCCTTTTCCACCCAGGAATAGCAAGCAGTGCACTCAAACTCCTTTTGTCTAGTTGATATTTCGCTGTATCTCAAGTACATTGACAAACATTTATCTTACTAAGAGTTACTGAATTTGAAGCTGGATATTAAAAATCATAATTAGATGACTTATGTGTTGGAACAATATATGGGGAATATAAACTCTTGGATAAAAGTCCTTTACTAAATAGCTTTGAGATTTTAACAACTTATGACTATAACTTTCAAAAATTTAAATATGGAAGGCCAAAACAGGCCACTGTAGCATAAAATAATGTTTTAAAATATTTTTTCTAGATTCGGTGAAGTCAATGCACTAGAATTTTGCTATTAATGTGAATGTAATGACTTAAGTTAGATTTTATTAAATGTAGATGTTGAAGAACCAATACATATACACACACACTCACACACACTCACACACACACACCTTAACAATATTGCATTGTGTATGCATGCTCAGTCATGTCCAACTCTTTGCAACCTCAGGAACTGTAGCTGCCAGGTTCCTCTGTTTATGGAATTTTCCAGGCACGAATACCGGAGTGGGTTGCCATTTCCTACTCCAGGGGATCATTCTGATCCAGGGATAGACCCCGCACCTCTAGCACCTCCTGCACTGGCGGGTGGATTCTTTACCACTGAGCCACCTGGGAAGCCTAACTATATTAGAGTTGAGGGATATAAATACTTTAAATTTTTTTTCAAATTGATGATCAATTACTACAGAATCAAAAGAGAGTAGCAAGTTTAAAAATCTCAAATATTTTTCATTTTTGTGAGGCTTATAAAATATGAAAATTACTGTTATTTAAATATTTGCAGAAATAAATATGTAGGATTCCATTTTATTTTTTTTCTGTGATGCATTTGGGTAGTTGGGTATTTCAATTATTTCTGACATGTTATATGCCAACTAATACCTTGCAAAACTTGCCTGGATTATACTTTTCTTCAGTCTTTTTCATTTTGTATTATTGCTCATTTTCACTCCCCAAAGTATATGTCATCTATACTGCTGTAACTGTAATTTAAAGGAATCCACTGGTGACAATAAGAGTAATAAATTCTTGTATTTGAACAGAATTATAACTTTAAAAGCATTTCCATTTTAAATAAACGTTCTATCCTATCTTTATAATGAAATATTTTATGTATGATAAGTTTTTTCTTCCACTAGTAATTCTCATAACCCAGGACTCTTCATTGTTATTACTCTCAATTAAATTTTGTCACTATTCTCTATTATAAAATTTATTTTCTTTTACAAATAAGTTGTCTGGTCTTTTTATTTATTTTTTTTTTACTGTTTTAACATTTTATTTTTTTTTTAATTTTTTCATTCATTCATTTATTTATTTATTTTTACATGAACTCCCAAACATGAACCCCCCTCCCACCTCCCACCCCACATCATCCCTCCAGATCATCCCCGTTTAGAAAGATCAAATAAGGAAAGAGAAATGAGCTCCTATCTTTAGTTAAGAGTTCAAACTGCTGAAGGTAGTTGTAGGTGAGTAAAGAAAATGAAGATGAAGAAAGTTGGATGTGTAAAAAGATTTGATGTAAATTGTCAGAAGATCAGAAATTTTAAGTGCCAACTGAACTGGACGCTTCTATAAGTATGCCTGCATGTGTATACACAGGTTAAGAATGTGAAATACACTGCAGTAAGTTCCCCACAGACAAAACACTTCCATTCCAAGAGCACACTCGTAAGTCCAACAAAGTTATCCCAGAGAAAGAAAGAAAGTGGAATCATTCAGTTGTATCAGCTTTTTTGCAACCCTGTGAACTGTAGTCTGCCATGCTCCTCCACCCATGAGATTTTCTAGGCAAGAATGCTGGAGTGGGTTGCCATTTCCTTCTCCAGGGAGTCTTCCCAGGGATAGAACCTGGGTCTCCTGGACTGCAGGCATACTGTTTACCATCTGAGCTACCAGAGAAGCCCAAAATTTAGCCTAGGTACTCAGTTAACAGATGCAGCTATATACTGATGCTTTCACACTTCCTTGCAGACAACCTGGGCTTGAAATAAAGATACTGTACTACTGTATAAAGTAGAGTACTATACATCAAAGTACACAAAAGCTCAATCACTTGTATAGAGAATGCACACACATGACAATGTTCATCAGGCCAGTGAACTAACTTACATGATTGGACATTGAATGCATGCATGTTCACACTTTCGAAAGTTTGCAATGTGAAGGTTTGCATCTGGAGGACTCATTGTATATCTAAATATATAAGGACCATGGGCTAAAAGTCAGCTAATACAATGAGGAAAGTATTATTTTAATTACAAGTGAATCTTAAAACATGATTTTAGTAGAACCCAAACACTGATTTGAGGACTTCTCTGGTGGCTTAGTGGTAAAGAATCTACGTACAATGCAGGAGACATGGGTTCAATCCCTGAGTCCAGATGATCCCTTGGAGAAGAAAATGGCAATCCACTCCAATATTTTTGCCTGAGAATCTCATAGATGGAGGAGTCTGGTGGGCTCTAGTCCATGGGGTCAAAAAAGAGACATGACTTAGCAACCAAACAACAACAACCACAAACACTGATTTTATTCCAAGTCACTTCTTAAACTAGTTAAATGATTTCTAATTAACATTATAAAAATGTAAGTAATGAGTTTGGGCAAAATGTGGAAGTTCAGACATTAACTGAATCTTAAAATAAGAACAGTCAGATAAAACTAGAGTGTTTTCTGGTGCAGTGACTGAACTGGCAGAGTGATTTAACTTGATTGAACAAATTCATCTCTTACAGATGGCAGAACTACAACTGCTTGAAGTCATTTGAGATGCCAGTACTGAGATAGAAAAGATCCTTGAATTTCTACTTTGGAAAATGTGTGATATACAGAAGTAGCTTCCAAAGCAGTTCAAGGAAAAGAAGTTGCTCAGTCAAATTCAGAGAGTATCTATCATTTTCAAAGTGACTACACACAATTAGGGTCATGATCTACAGAATCAGTCTCTATCTGAATTAATTTGAGCTGGCTACACCTGCTCCAGATAATTTTCCTGATTTGATGATTTAGAATACAGGAGTGGAGGATGGCAGTTCAGGGATCTGTGCTTCCATGGGTGACTTTCATCCTCAGTAAAGGCTTATTTTAGAGAGAATCATAGTTGAAAGTGGCATAACATGAACCCTAATCAGTTTTCCAAAAGAATATGAATTTCCTTAGGTAGTTTCTAGCTGCCTCCAAATTGAAACAACACACTTAAACCAGGTCACCAAAATGGCCATAAATATAACACTTAAGGCTTCAGTCTTCAAATTCATAACCCTGGGACATCTCAGGTATATCTGAAGTTACAATTTAGTTATCTACTCCTGTGATTTTTTAAAATTTGCATATTTTCCTATGAACTAATATATAGCCTTTGTTTTCTCAGCATTATTAAAAAGCAAAACAAAACAAAAAAACAAACAAACAAAAATGTCACTTTGAATCGAACCACAAGCAGCAGGGTTATTAAGATAATTCAGGCTTAGCATAGGAAGTTTCTGTAGTCTAATAAGGTTATTTGTTGACATTTTACCATACAATCTAAAGAGAGTTCTAATTCTATTTATGTGCTTTATATTCAGTGATTTACAATCGAAATTTGTGTGAAAATACTACGTATAAATCACTATATGATGTGAATCATTATGACTACACTGATATTTCTTATATAAAATCAGTACCCAATTACCATTTACGTACTGGCAGTTTTATTTATTTATTTTTAATTTTTAACCCATTAAGATCATATTCTGTAACCTCAATCCCAAATATCACTTGTTTACATCTACCTACTAGGTATCACACAAGTAGTTCAACTGAACATACTAAATTCTGAACAAAGGTTTGTGAAAAAACTGCCTAAATCTGACCTTTCTTTTGTTTTCCCTACCCATCCATCCAGTTGCCTAAGGCAGAAAGAATCCCTTTACTTCTCACTTTTTTTTTTTACCACTAACATCCAAAACACATGTTAATTTCTTTTGATTGTACCTCTGACTTGGCTTTCTTAGTCATACTAACTGCAGTTGTATAGAAGCATCTACTACTGTTTTTCACCTTAACTGCACTGTTACTTTGACAGATGCTTGTTACTTCTAATACCTGACTCTTTATGGGATTCTGTTGCTGAAGTTAGTCTGTCTGAGAATTTCTCTCAACTTCCACCTTAATGTTTAGGTTTTTCTAATCTGTTTAGTTAATTTCCCCTTGTGTAGCTGTGTAATTGTTCAGCATTTTTTTGACTGTGTTCATCCATCACATTGATTTACTCTAAACTTCATCTTAGTAATGCTATATATGTATATACATATATATCTTTATAGTCATGGTATCCATTCTTAAATTATGTGGTAATGCATATAATGTTTATGGGAACATCCCCTCAGTTCTATAACTGAATCAGTTCTCCTGCTACCTGATATCTTATCAGGCTGTGTCAGTTACCTTGTTATCTCTTTTTTGTCCCCAGTTGACTTCAAGCCCATGAAGTATAGAAACAGNAAGCTTTTAATTTTAATTAGATCCCATTTGTTTATATTTGCTTTTATTTCCAGTATTCTGGGAGGCGGATGATAGAGGATCCTGCTGTGATTTATGTCGGAGAGTGTTTTGCCTATGTTCTCCTCTAGGAGTTTTATAGTTTCTTGTCTTACGTTTAGATCTTTAATCCATTTTGAGTTTGTTTTTGTGTGTGGTGTTAGAAAGTGATCTAGTTTCATTCTTTTACAAGTGGTTGACCAGTTTTCCCAGCACCACTTCTCAAAATGGATTAAAGGTCTGGTCTTTTTAAAACATATCTTGGTTTTCCAATATTTTTACCTTCCTGGAAAATACCCTTAATTGTGTTTTTTTCTCCCCCTTTCCTTTTGGTTACATGTTAGAAACTAATTTTTAATCTATAGACCACCTACTACTTTCCCTTCCTATAATCTTGTCATCGACCCCCAAAAGTTATGTTATTTCCAACCAGAGACATTGTTTTACTCAGTCTTCCCTCTCTATGCACTTCTCTTGCACAGGCAATGAATCTCTTACGTGAGATGGTAGCTATTTATTTTACAAACCTTTTGTATCTTGGCTCCAGTTTTTCTATTTCTTCTGATCACTTCTGGATGGTCCAATAGCCTCTTCCTCCAGTCACTAAATTCTAATTCTTCAAGTATAGCTTTCAGTGATACTTCCTTAGAAATGTCTTTCTTGAAGTTCTTAGGACATTTCAAGTATTTAATTTCTACATTACGCTTTCCATTGTTATTTTTCTTATAGTTTGTATTTTCATTTTTTTAAGCTCTCCCTACAGTAAGACCCCAGAGGTCTTAGTTCTTACTTGGATTTTAATATAGCTAGTATCAACAAATTAGCTTAATTAAGAAATATAGCTAAAAAAGAGAAATTCTATTTCTAAATATTTTTGCACTTTTCTTTTTATATTTTCTATTTTATCTTGTAACTCAACTGTTTCTAAAATTCTCATCAGCATTGCTGGAGAAGTTTGACAAAAACAGACAAAATAATGAATGATACAATTGAGACTACCCTGGTGGCTCAGATGGTAAAGCATCTGCCTGCAATGTGGGTAACCCGGGTTCGATTCCTGGCTTGGGAAGATCTCCTGGAGAAGGAAATGGCGACCCACTCCAGTACTCTTGCCTGGAAAATTCCATGGACAGAGGAGCCTTGTAGGCTACAGTCCGTGGGGTCCAAAAAGTCAGACACGACTGAGTGACTTCATTTCACTAACCTTTGGCTAAACTGCTAACACCAACACTTGTTATATATCTTTCGTGTTTCTTCTTTGTGTTTTCTGCTTCCTTTTGCTGGTATCTCCCCCGCTTCAAACTGTCTTTTAATTTGTCTCTGACTTTGTAATAATGTCCATTTCATCTGTAATTTTAAACTAAATCACAAACCACAGGTGGTTTTTGCTCCACCTTATCTGGCTTACATGTTACATGTGTTAAATCTTCTCTCCAATGGTCCTGTTATCTCCAAGGCAATTCCATTATTAACTTTAAAACTGATAAAAGTCCTATATCATTGTTAGGTCAGCTTCCAAATTTGCTCTTCTTACATAATTTGCATGTTTATTGAATGTCTGTGTATGAAAAAGTGTGTGAGATTATTTAGAAGGGTAATTTTCTCACTCTTTTCTTTTTAACTCTTTTAAATCATTGAACGTGAGAATACAACTCAAATACTTGAATAGTCTCATTGGGATACACTATTGCATGATCTGTAACCACAAGTATAACATTTAATCATAATTTTTCTTTAGTCAATTTCTTTTTTTGGAATAGACCGCAGTTTTTTAAGTTCACCAGTCTGAGCTAGACTTTCATGGTCATATAAATTTACACATAAGTCTTTCTTAGACTTGTCAGTTATGTACAGTTCATTAATGTTAAGGATTTCCATTCCTTTGTTCTTTATGTAATGTTTGTTAATTAATAATAATTACACCTTAAATTTTATTGTGGTACTTATTTACTCTTTTTTCCTTCTGAAAAACATTGGGATTTGAAATATCTCATTCCTTTCACATACTTTATGAATTGTGCAATGAGAGATCATATTTAATTTTTTATTGTGATGTTTGAATAGAAATTCTCTTTATCCCTTACATTAAATATTTGAATATTTCCTTGTATATTTGCTATCTACTTATAATTATCTTGTGGCTTCCCTGGTGGCGCAGATGGTAAAGCGTCTGCCTGAAATGCGAGAGACCTGGGTTCAATCCCTGGATGGGGAAGATCCTCTGGAGAAGGAAATGGCAGCCCACTCCAGTATTCTTGCCTGGAAAACCCATGGATGGAGAAGCCTGGTAGGCTACAGTCCATGGGGTCACAAAGAGTCAGATCCAACTGAGTGACTTCACTTTACTTCACTATAATTATCTTTACACTCTTGCTTTCTCACATTTTTGTTCAGTAACAAATGCATGGCTTACCTTGTGACTCAGCATTTTCCAAAATTCTCATCAGACTGGCCAGATAGTAAGGTTAATATATAAAAAGATCAAATGTTGTTTGATCAACAATCATGTTGTCTGATCAAAATTTGTTACTTGGAACTACTTAGTATTGTATTGAAATCATGATAAGTCAATTTGTTATTGTTGAGCTGTAGTCCATAGGACTAAAAGGCTTGTATTTGGCTAACTTTAAGAGCAAAGAACGAACCCAGGGTTAATAACAGAGACATCAATGTCTTAATGGATGGGGGAGCTTCCATGTCTAAAGCAAGGTCCTGGGACAACCCCACCCTCTGCAGCATAAGGTGGGCAGCATCTGGATGCAGTCTTTGTTAGGGAGAGAAGGAAAGGAGGGATTGCACGTTACAGGGGGACTGATGTCAGGTGGGCTCCTTAGTTACTAGGGAGCCAAGGATAGGGGCACGCCCCTCACTACCCTTTTGATAAGAACAATCACTAGCTGGGGCCTGGGGAAAATATGTAGAAAGGTGAGTCATGTGTGATAGGGGAGGCAAGCACAGTCAGGCAGGGGATGTACAGAGAACAAGAAAACAGCCATCTTGAGTCACCTGACCATACAGTTATGCACTATTTTCTTTCATATTTTTGTTTTGTATTTGCTTATATTTTCCTAAGGTTGAAGGTTCATGTTCCTCTTATTGCTTATCTATCATTATTGATTAGTTGTTTGTACTACATAATCTAATTTAAAATAACATTAAAAAAACACATAAGAAAGAGAAAGTTGTTCATGAAAAGTTTAATTTTGGGGAAAGCTTTTTTTTATACAAGCATATTCTGTCTGTCCTCATGATTTTGCCAAGGTGATTATTTTCTGCAATAGTCCTGAATGGTATAGTGCAACATGTCTTCCAAAATGCCCCTGATAATGTCCAAAGCTATATTGCTGTTGTTGTTTTAGTTGCTAAGTTGTATCGGACGCTTGCAACCCCAACAACTGTAGACCACATGCTCCTCTGCCCATGGGATTTCCCAGGCAGGAGGACTAGAATGGTCCGTCATTTTCTTCTCCAGGGGATCTTCTCAACTCAGGTACTGAACCTGCATCTGCTGCACTGGCAGGTGGATTCTTTACCGCTGAGCCACGGGGGAAGCCNTGGGATTTCCCAGGCAGGAGGACTAGAGTGGTCCATCATTTTCTTCTCCAGGGGATCTTCTCAACTCAGGTACTGAACCTGCATCTGCTGCACTGGCAGGTGGATTCTTTACCGCTGAGCCACGGGGGAAGCCCTGTCTATAGCTACATGGCTGCTCTATCCCTGCTGTTGTGCCCTCTTTCAGTCACTAAGTTGTGTGCGACTCTTTGTGACCCCATAGACTGCAGCAGGCCAGGCTTCCCTTTCCTACACTGTCTCCCAGAGTTTGCTCAGATTCATGTCCATTGACTTGATGATGCTATCTAACCATCTCATCTTCATCCTGGGCCTGATATTTGGTGAAGAATTAAGACAAAATTACTACTGCTAAATATACACAGAGGAGAAAAAAATCCACCTTTGGATAGATCTTCTTTACTATGAGAAAGATCATGTAAAAGCTTCTCTTAATTACACAAAAGTAAAATGAGAGAATGTCCCATTATGTTATTTAAGTTTTGAAATAAAATATTTTGTAACTTTATGAGACTAATTCTTCAAAGCCTATGGAATACCAAGAAAACAGATGGTTAGAATAAAGAAAACACTGGTCTTCTGAGAGAGAAAGGGCAATAACACAGCATTTGCTTTCTAGAATTTGAAATTTTTAAAAACCATTCAGAAGGAACATGAACCTTGTGATCAAATTACCTAGAAGGAATGAATATCAAAAGCACTAAAGCTGAACTGATCAGGAACAAAGACATGTTCTGAATTGATGACCTGAACTTGATTATGGAGGATTTTATTTTACATATTACATGCCTTATTTCACTCAGGACACAGATATTATAGCTTTGTTTACGGGTTTCGAGAACACAGAATTAAGTGGAATCTATAAAACTGTCATATGACAAAATTATTAATGGATGGGTTAGATGATTCAATAATACACAATCACAGAATTTCATTGGCTCAAAACAGGTTTTATAACTGCATAGGCAATGCTGGTTGGTAGGGACATTTGCTAATGTTTACTAGTTAAAGTGTAGGCAAATAAAAGTTCTTTGTAAACATATACTGTAATGATTTTTCTCAACAAAGGAACAAATGATTTTTAAAAAATCAACTCTTAAATTATTTCATGCAAAAGTGAGAAAGATTGCTTATGTTTCTCACATTTCATTGTCTAAAGCACGTCATATGTCCGCGCTTACCTTAAAAGGTCCACGGAACCTGAACTCTGCCTTGAAGTATAACACAAGAAAGATCGGTGAGCAGCACTACTGACTGCTTCAGCATTACATGTTTAAATATTGTAAAGACTTCTTTACATTTTGCCAGTGATAGATGCACAGTTGTCTAGACATCACTTAAGTTAATTTATAGTGATATGATTCAGTGAAACCAAAAAAA